>NDFG01004971.1:0-26852 GCA_002167245.1 Sporophila hypoxantha | reverse complement strand
CYKGRWTWWTTTCCCTTTTAATCCAATAACTGATCCCAAAGAGCTGCAATGGGRACWTTTCTGCCCAATTGCAAAATGCCACCCAAACCCAWGRAGAAGRAGGAAGAAGMAGCATGAAGAASARACCCAGGATGACACCCTGTGCCCTCCAYCTTGCTTYCATCCACAACAYACTAAAAAYCCCAAAACCTCAATTTCTCACCCAGTGATACACCTACACTGCTCTCWATAATCTATTTCACACTTTTGTGRATTCCAGTCTATCYTGAAGTCTGGGAAACTTTCTCCATGRATGAGGGTCAAAGTCAGTGMTGCCCTGGGGGTCAGGGCACCCAGAGCAGACAGAGAAATATTCCCWSTGGTGCSCTGGGTTTCCACAATTACCCTGAGCTCCTGTAGGATCAAAGGCACTTTAGTCTTTCACACAGTTGCTCCTGCATTGAATCCACTAATGTGCATTTGCAAAACTTTGTCTTCCAAGAACGCAGATAGTTTTGATTTAAAACAACAGTCACATTATGGAAAGAATTACAGCTTCCCTGGTAATTAGGTCCATTGTTTGACCACCACATTACAATAGAGAATGGGTGGGAGGAAAACACAAAAAGATGCAATTCCAAGAMAAACTTGTCAGACTTCAGCTTCCAGCTGCTGRGTACCACTAGTYTGGTGAATATTGTGTGGCTGTTCAGTTTTTATTCTTTTTCCTCCCGTTTGATTTCTATCTATTTTTGTCACATTTCACCTCTTTCCTTTCTTCTTTGATCTTAAAGTATTAAACAGCCTGATCCTTCTCCCACTACAATAAATTTTCATCTGCCTTCAAAACCATTGGACCTTTTTTCCCCTTTTTAGAGCATCAGTTGTGTCACAACCTTAAAAGAAGCTACTGAAAATTCAGCACCATATACCACTATCATCATTCTTTCTCRTGCTGTGAAAAGACAAATTACTTTCTTGCTCTTATTTAGTACTCCCTTATTCACCCATCTGGAGAGCAATCTCACCTTGTTCTGTCACAGCACATCATCTGTTCCTCACATACTGTTACCCCCAGGTCCTTTCAGTTGCTGCCTTCCACTACTTTCATTTGAAGTAARCTCACACTCCTTATTTCTATAAGGATCACTTTACATTCAGTGTATTTAAAGTTCATTTCTCTTTCAGTGAATGTCTRTGTATCATTCTTTCAGTTGCTGATTTATTTAAATGTTTTCTCCATATTGATTTTMTAGTTGCTGTTGCAAAAATGTTATATCTGAGCTGTGATAAACTGAATAGGAAGATTCCATATAATCAATACTGAGTGCTGGGGACTGCTGACATGCATTACAGCACTGCTGGAAAAGGCCATTCCATCATGCCCACATATTTCCTTGGGTGGAAGTTTGGAAGCRGGGAGCAAACTTTCACTTGATCTTTGCTGTAAGATAAAGTAATGGCAAGAGAGCTCTCTACTGTACAGTCAACAAAGGAACATGAAAAACAAAGAGAGAGTAGGCTACCAAAAGTGCAGCACTGGCACTTGGAAGTGCAGCAAGGGCCCATGGAACCCTCAGCTGCTACACTGACACTAGCTTTACACAATTAATAACAAGAATCATTTGAATTAGCTTTTTTTTTCCCCAAACAACTGCATGAGATTTCAGGYTGGATGGCCACACTTTGTCACAGATGAAGCCATGAAATGATTCAAGAGGAAGTTGAGAAGATTAGTTTATGCTGCTCCTCAGTCCACCTTGCAGGAGAGGGAATGAGTGATATCCCAGACTCAAAATACAGCCAGCCACCAGGTGAGCCAAGCRCCACACTGGGACAATCAGGCACACTGTGCCACATCCCAGAGATATTGGCAAGGAGCAGCATCTCAGTAATTCCCCTAATGATGAATAGAGAAAGGCAACTTTCTCACTGGAAAAGAAACTCCTCCTCTGACCTGCTAAGCATGAAAGATAACTGAGGAGAGTCAGGACAAGGGCTYCTCTCACAAATGACCCCCTTCTCCCAGCCAGCCTCTGATCTCTGTATCTGGGCCAGYCACAGTCTAATTCTGCCAGCACCTGGTGTCAGCCCTCCACTGATGAGCACATTTTCTACCTGTCCTTCTGCCCATACAAAGCTTGAGCAAAGTAATTTATAATTATCACTGTAGCATCTTACAGGTTCATTGGCACCACCACAGTTACCTACTTGAGGCTACCATAATGTTGTGTAAACAGAGGCAAACAAAGAAAAAAAGAAGAGAAAGAGAAAGAGGAGTGCAGATGATTGTATCAATTTTGCAGCTGCAAAAAGCAGAAGCTCAGTGGTTGCATTTCATACAGCAAATCCACAGTTGGAACTGCAAACAAGAGTTTGCAAGCTCAGTCTTACACACTATTCCTGCCGGTCTTCCTTTCTTACAGTAGTTTTGAAAATAAGAAATAAAATATTTTACTGCTTTAAGTGACAAGAGATAATATTAATGTTTGTTAATTAAGGAAACTAAATAGTGCAGAAAATCACTTGTACAGAGTATATTTTATTTGAATTGGCAATCTACTTTGCTTTATTAAACAGCTTTCTATATTAGACTAGAATATTAAATTAATGCAGTCCTTGAATACTCTGGTAATCTTGACCCACTCTGCAACATCTGGGTTTGTTTTTTGGGTTTTTCTCTGTTTTTTTTTGGTTGGTTGGTTGGTTGGTTTGGGTTTCTTGGTTTTGTTTTTTTTTTTTTGTGTGTGTTTGTTTTGGTTTTTTTTTTGTGTGTGTGTGTGTGTGTATTTTTCTTTCTTTGGGTTTGGGTTTTTAAAAATTTTTTTACTGTGGACCATCAAAGTAATTTCTAGAAATTTGAAAAATGTTCCCCAGCAGAGTCAGTCTGCCTCTGCTTCAAGTTCTGTGCTTCTATTTGGGACTTGTTTCCTTTCCCACATTATTGCWGCAAATAAAAATGTCTCCTATAATAAGAAATCCAGCATGAAAGCATGCTTCATTACTCCATATRGCAATGAATACTGATTTTCCCTTGGCCTGTCAGGAATTTTTATCTGTGTATCTAAACACCAATTTTATTTCATGAAACCTTATTACAGAGGATTTTTTCCTACCTCCTTAACAATCTTTACAGCGACAAATGCCTCGTGACAGGGAGCAGAAGCAACACTGTTTGAGATRTTTCCATTTTAAAGGTGTCATGGCCACTGTAAGCAACTTGAACTGCCCAAGGCAACTTACACAGCTTATTTTCAAATACTGCTTATCTTTATTGAAACTTCAATGCAGTTTTCTATTGTATTTAAATAATTATTTGCCTTGAGACACTTTATGATGACYTTTCAATGATGAACCAGCTTATTTATAGCTATTCACATTGTTCATTCACATGCTAGCCAATACAGGAAAATTGTTTCTTAAAACTTTATTTTWGTCATCCAGTTCATTCTAAAATAGAATTTATGTCATTCTATCACACAAAAAGGGGAGACTTCCTCGAGCCCTTAGTGTTTGATTAGCCTGTCAGCACCTCAGAGAAGCCAAGACTCTTGTACTTGACCAGTGTGTCAGTATCCCATCGTGGGGTTCCTTCCACAATCCTTCCCTGGATTGGGGTGGCAGTTCAGCTGGCTTGTGCAGGGTCACAGACACCCCCTCCCCAGGCCTGTACCCACTGCCAGCAGTCACCAATGTGTGAGCACTCACAGGAACACTTTACAGAGTGACACTCTTCATCAGTGAAACTGTGATGAGTTCAGGAATTGCTGGAGATAGTATCTGGCTGCACAAATACATTCAAAGCAATATACTAATTAAAAGCAATACACTAACAAGCTCTGCTCCTCARTAAGAGTTAACCCAAGACAGTCATTCAGCACACACACAATACTGTTCTCACTCAATAGGTGTCCCCAGGACTGATCCCAGAAGTTACAATGGAGYCTTTCCTCTAACTTCTCCCCATTCTTAACTAATTAAAAAAATACCTTTTTTTTTTTACATTAGGTGGAACTTGRCTAACTTTAGTCATGCATCTTACACAGTGAGGGGTGGTTGTACCTGGGGCAGGTGTCTCAGGATAGTACCAGAGATTACCTGGGGATGGGCACATGCATCAGTACAAAGAGACTGATTTTGCCATGGGGGCTGATTTAACAGTAGGACATCTTCTTTTATTTCCTTTGCTTTTCATTTTCTGTGCAGCTTACTAGCCAGAAAGTACCAACTAGTTGCCTCCTCTGCAGTGGTTTAGACAGAGCCTGGCTTTGGTGTCCTCCCTCTGTTCCACTGTCCCTCTAGGCCCCTTTAGATTTTATTGTGTGGGGGAGGTTGTATATGTTGACCATGTTCCATGCAGGGAATAGCAACTGCATTTTTCCCTGTAACTTCCACACCCTTATCTTTTTGCCCTCAGTCATCTTCCCACACAGTCAAAATAAATTACACTTACAGTTCCCTTCCTTCACATTTACGTCTCACACAATGATGAGGGGAAAAACAAAAGTAACATTGTAGAGCTTTGTATGTTTGCATTTATCCAGCTATTCCACACTGACGTTATTTTCAGACAGGACTTAAAGTATTATCACCATAATGATCACATACTGGAGCTAGAAGTTCACAAAGTACATGATAAAAATAGAAAAAACAATGATAAAAATAGAAAAAACCGTGATAAAAATAGGATTGTGATGAGCAGAAAAGCTTCCCCTAAAGAAAGCAAGAAGTCAGCAGATAGTTTCTATGATTTCTATTTGCCATGTCTCTTTGATAGAGATGAAGAGTATTGCTTCATAATAGTTATATTTCAGTTCACAATTCATAGTCACAYAGACACCTTAGATTTGCACYRGGCTACAGAAAACACTACACCAATRTACTGTCACTGTGATATTTTCTGAAAAATCCCTTCACCAGGATTTCTTCTCCTGGGAAGATGAGAAGCCTCAGCTTCTCCTGTGTTTGCTGCTCTGGAATGTGSKCTGGAGATTGTTTATGTGAATTGTTTTTAATTAATGATGAATCACAGTCCAGCCATGCCGGACTCTGAGGAGTCAGTCACRAGCTTTCATTATCATTCCTTTCCAGCCTTCTGRTGTCTCCTTTCTCTTTCTTTAGTACAGGAATATAATATAATAAAAAATCAGCCTTCTGAGAACTTGGAGTCAGATTCTCATCTCTCACCTCATCCTGGGGACCCATCACCACCACAATATACTGTTTCCTCTGCTTAGCAGGGATTTTGGTCAAAAAATAAGGACCTACACTGTGCTTGAATGTAAGTCTGCTGAACTGCCTTTGCTCATTTGAACTGTGCTCTTAGTGCAAATAGAAGATAGAGGAGAATCCTTAAACATGGTCATGAAAAGCCCTGAATTTCTGTGAGTCAGCTGCATGCCCTGTATCACTGCCATACATTATCTATCCCACCCCCTTTCAAAGGCACTAAGAATGCCTTTTGGTACTAAATGCACTTTGGTACTAAAAACCAAAATGCATCTAGAAAGAAAACAGATGGACAGTGCTCATTTATAAACAAACATTGAATAAAACAATTGTTACTTCCAAGGTGGGAACATTTTCCTCATTGCAAGACAGGAAAGAGAAACTCCATTRCCAATTCAGAGATTAAATGCTTCTGCACACTCACCAGAGAAACTGATTGTTTTGACACATGTTRATGGCAAGTTTTTACTTATATCTTGCAATCAGAAGCTCAAATAAGCAAGTTACCAATACTGTACTTGTGGGAAATGGAAAGATAAAAACTCCCACAGACTTTGAAGGGTTTGATCTGTAGCCTTAGAAGAAGCTTAGGTTAATGTAAAAATAAAATACACAGACATTAAGCAGAAAAATCATAACTTATGTTTCTATAGTTCTAAGTAAGAATAGACCTTAAATAAGTAGAAAACTATTGATCAGATACTGAAGGGTTTATAATGTAGGGGTGTAATTGTATAGAGTAAGCTAAGAGTTTAGATGTTATGATAAAAGCATATGTGTATACATGTGATAGTAGCCCATTAGATAAAATATCCACAGTGCAACAGAATTAAGTAAAGGTGATAAGTTCGAAAAGCAAAATAAACTTGGTGGCAACTGTCCATTAGATTAGGAAGTTCTGTATTKTCTTGTAATGAAGAACTTGTGACTACTTTGAGCTAYRGCTGACTGCTTGCTCTCATAAATCTCACAGCCACTAACACTGATGTTTATCTGAGTAATAAATCATTCTTAGCCYGACTGTGGTCCCATCCCTTCATTAAAAACAATGATAATAATATGTACTAAAACTACAGGTTAATGACAGTACTATTTAGAAAAGTTTGGTTTRAGAAGGCTTCTGGCTTTCTGATGTACACAAACTGCTCTGTGATTTAAGGAACTTGATATGTAAAGATAGAACATTCAAGAATAYTTTTTTTTCAACAGCAAAGCTAATCTCCTGTCTCAGAATAATGGAAGAAACAAGATCATTTAATCATCTGCTGAATATGAATTTGTAGTCATTCTTGTCTCAGTGCATAAAACCCTATCAAGCTCTCTCCAGAAGTGAAAGATGAAAGATATAACAAATGCCTACTCACCAGTGAGGTTCAACAGCTCTGACAATGGGATCATGAATCACAGTGTTGTTTGCCCTCCTTCAAAATTCATTAGAAAAACATTTTTTTTTTTTCCCAGATGTTAACAGGCAAAGAAATACTTCTTTCATAACACACTCCCATGCCTTATTAAAATACATATCATCTTTTTCCCCTTTCTTTAGTGAAAAATGCTGTTCTCTGAYAATCTTTGCAAACATCTTGTGTATAATGGAATTCTCTAAATCCAGTTTTGATACTTTGCAATCACAGTAGTTAACACTGGCAAGACTTGTTCATGACACCTGCTGTTGTTCTTGATCTTGTTGCAGGCTTATGCCATATTTACATTAGCCAAATATTGAGCAGGATTCCTTAGACGTGCTCTAAGTTTATTTTCCATGAAGCAAAGAACATGCCATCCCAGAGAGCATGAGAGACAGCATCAGTCTAAGCACAGATATACATGACTCACTGAATTTGATCTCAGTGTGAGTGAATTTCTTCAGGGGGCTATCACAATAATCTCAGCTGCATTACTTCCAGGATCCCAACTTTTTATATTCCTTATTATCTCTGTCCACATACTCCATCATTATAAATGTATTTTTATTGTAAAATGCTYCCAAAGTATTACATGCTTCCTTCACAATTCCAATGACCATGAATCCAAACACAGATGAAATTCTAAAAATCAAGATCTGCCTTAAAAAATACCAAAACATCAAAAAGAACAGGCCCTCAATTAGATCAGTTTTTTTATTTAAAGTGAACTCTGAAAATCTGTAGCATTTGGCTATTAGTCTCAGAAAAACAATCTATTGAAAGACTTCCCCTTCCTGCTTCCAGACAGACCAGAAATACACACAATCTGCTTTGTGCTATTTTAGTGTTTCTAGACTCTGCTGCATGGAAGTACATTAATATATTGAGGTATGGTACAATTGGTCCTCAAGAAGTATAAATTTACACATTTGTTTCATAGAAGCAAGAATGTAAAAAAAAAAGAAGTCATCACCAAAGGATTACTTAAAAACTAAACCCGTCATCTTGCAAAGTTGCAAGCAGTACTCCTTCTAAATAATAGGAAGTATTCTRTAGAGATGGAGGCCATTTGCAGCCTCAACTATTCTGATTGCCCCAGGCTCTTGAATGCTTTAAATAATTTCAAAGTTTAATGAACTGTTCATTCACCAGCAGAGTTACAATATTTTCTGGCAGAATTTCCCCTCCTAATGGAAACACCAGACCTAGTCTTTTACTGCTGGGACAGTGCAAGTGAACTAAGTAATGTTATGGCTGAKGTAGGGAATCTCCAAAATGGTGCTATTTTGCCAGCTTTGAAAATGCAAAGGATCAGCCAGGGGCTGCATGATTAAATTTTGTCATGCCAAAACTTATCACCACTGCAGCACTAGAAGGTTATAATAGAGGAGGGTATATAGTCTCTTAATAAAATTACCAAAACAGCTATAATATGACCAGTTGATTTGCTTATAGATGAAGTAGAAGCAGCTGGGCAAAGATAAGACAACAGATATTAGCACTTGCAAATCTTCAGCTTGCAACTGATTTAATCTCAGAACAGCTTAAAATGCCTGAGGTGTCCAGGTCCCACAGCTAAGGCCAAGGCTCACAAGGTGAAAGTTCTGTGTCCTCCCCACATCACCATAAGCCTGGACTAACAGCTCACACACAAAAGAAGTTATCACTGAGCAACCTGTTCTAGTGGCAGGTGTCCCTGGCCACAGCAGAAGGATGAAACCACATCAGCTTTAAAGGTCCCTTCCAACCTRAACAATTCTGTGACTGTTTTACATACAGGCATCTGAGTGATGTCAGGCATGTAATGACCACACTCCATTTTTTCCTCTCAAAATAAAATTGCTGCCTTTTTGATCACCAGGGCAAATCCTTCATCAAAACTTTAAAACTGGATGCATCTGTTCCTCCAGAACCACCACAGAGTCAGGTGCAAGAGGCTCCTTCCCACCACAGTTCCTCATCTCTTTCCAGAAACTCACAGAATATCCTCTGTTGGAAAGGATCCACAGAGATGACCAAAGTCCAAGTCCTGGTCCTACACAGGGCAACCCCAAGAATCACATCATGGATGACCACCAGCATGGGATTCATAGCAGAAAGAAAAGCCTTGCAGCCCCACAGGTCCGACATTTCCTCTGCTTTGCTGAATAAGCCCGAGGTGCAGGCTCTGCAGTCTCCAACATTAATGCACATTCACAGGCGGCACTTTGGGAAATATCTCAGTGCAGCCTTTATTTAATGAAGGCAGTTTTTGTGGCACAGAGCTGGCTGGTTTCAGAGAATGCTACAGAAATACATCTGCCCTTTGACTGACTTTGTCAGAAAGGCTAACACATTTAGTTCTGAAACCTGCCAATATTTCACAGCCTCTGGAACAGACAAGCTGTCAAATTTCCTTTGGGAGGAAGAAAGGAGGGGATGTACATCCACTGAATGAAAATAACTAACACACAGCTGAATCCAGACTCAAATAAGYAAGTCTTTCATTGAATGAGGGCTACAGGTTTTGCCTTACTGATTTTAGCTGAAAGACAATTCCAGGATTTGGCCTTCACATTTCAGCATAAGGCTGTTTTATAGGACTTACCTGCCTGAAACCAGAAAAAAACTGAAAATCTGCAGGAGCACAAGATGCATAGAGAAAACCTTCAACATGTGAAAATCTGTTCTGCAGGCACACAATACACAGACCAGCAATGATTGAAAGCTTGTATTGTTCAATACAACAGCAGCATCATCCAAAAAACCAACATGCAATGGAGCAAAATATCACAGAGCTTTGTAGTTATACTTGCTCTGACTTTTGAATGCAAAACCTGTTACCTGCAACATTATCAAGCTGAAGTTTATCAGCATGAGACTGCACACCAACATAGCTGTTTCAAGGATTTTTGACAGAACCAACTGAACWATTACATTGGATTCACAGGAAAATGTGGGACATATCTACACCATACATAGGCATAGAAAAATAATTTCAGCATGTGTTTTAGTGCAATGTTTGGAAAAGCAAGTCTCCACATTCACTATAAGACCCACCTTTCTTGTCCAGGAATTGTGGGGTTTGTGGGGATATTCTTGAAGTATGAAAAATAATTCCACAAAGATAACCAAGAAATGAGCTGCTGAAAGAAATAATCCCATCAAGGTTTACCACAGTCTCTCAAAAACTGTGAGAGACTGTTTCAAAAACCATATGCCAACTCAGAACTCCACCACTCTTAATAAAACCGTATCACCACCAACCTTTAAAACTGATTAACTATGCCCCAGCAAAGGAGGATWGAAACCCAGCAGCTGTCAGGCACAGTTACATAAGGAAGAGACTATTCCAAAGGTTTCTGCTAAACAGAGGAAGGGAAGCCTTTTTTTTTCCTCTTCACATAAAAATAAAAGTTTAATAGTGGAAGGTTGAATAATAGYAAGAACAGTTACAGAAGAAACTGATGAATAGGGAAAGATGCTGCTGGGCCTGTACATTTAGAAAATCTGCAKGGGGCAAAAATTTGCTACAATGGAACATCACTCACGTATCTATATAGCTAATGCCATCAGCCAGGCATGTGTGAGAAGTGAGGGCTAATGTGCACCATCCAGAGAACTCCCACAGACACCCAGAAGAAAGGAGTCCTTTTATCTGTTCTTACCTTTTGCTGGGGGACAGCAATAGCTGAACACAGAAGGCCAAAATATTCAGTCTGAAATACTGAATGCTAAGCAAATGCCTTGCCTCTGTGGTCACAGGTGATTTCCATTAAAATGAAATAATTCAGCTGTGAAGCAGTGTAGCCTACCTTGATTGACTGCCCCCGTGTAGATTCAAGTAGGAAATTAGAGATACTCTGAAAAGAATGAATCTTTGGCTCAAAGAAGCCTGAAGTACTGGGAATTTTTCAAATTCCTTGTTCCATGATACATGTCTGTGGGTGTGTTTTTCCAGTGTTACAGCTGTAACCTTTAGGATACAGCTTTTGAGCCTTCTTTCAAAGCGCTGGGGACTTACTCCAGTCCCTAAAGGACCACGTCCTTTCTTCCTTACAGTGACAGAATTGCCAAAATAATTACAGGACAAGCTAAAAAAGGGCAGTCCAGAAGCAAGACTGCTTGCAGTCCCAGCATTTGAAAGGATRCAAACACTAAGGTCATGTGTTTTGGGTTAATTAATCAAAAAACACCAACAACTCACACCTATAAACCACCAAACCAAGCCAAAGCCGCAACATTTCCAACACCAAAAAAACTAATAAAAAACTAAATAAACTAAACTACAACTCAAAAAAAAAAGTTTCTAAATTTATCATCTCTTTTAAAACAACAAAAAAATTTTATTATTTAATATTATTTAAATTTTATTATTTAATAAACAAAGGGGTTTTTTCCACTTTTCTCCAAAAACATATTTTTCCCCCAAACCAATTGCAGGGAGGGGCCAATTAAATCTACTTTCCTAAAAAAAACCCTTTAAAAAATTCTTTCCAAAATTTACCAAATTTTGGTAATTTTGGTTTATTTACCAAATAAACCAAAACAAATACATCATGTAATGAAGGCATTAAGCATTTTCTGTAGGATACAGTGCTAAGCAAGAGAAAAGAGAGAAATTTTATTCCATTTGTTCTAAATCAATGCATAATATCGAGAGGATTCACATTTGTGTCTGAGTGCAATATTTAAATTATCAGTAAGCCCTGAAAAGATAATTATCATTATATTTTCTTGACAGATGCCTTATTGTAAGCCCTGATCTGGTTCAACATGCAGTCACTGGGGCTATTCATAGGCTAAAATACTGTGATGGAAGATGCATTGGAAATAGTAGCTGAAATAAAAAATAAAAGATGTATTTTTGAGTCAGAAATGCTACATCACACTCTCAACAAGTACTAGGATTGAAAGGGGAGTGCTGTTACAGGTGGGGAGACTCCATGAAGCTTTCCCTGGCCTCTAGCTTACACCAAGCCTCTGCAGCTTTTCTGGACAAAAGAAACAAAACTCTTTTAATGATAAAAGCATGACAGAATTGAGGATTTGCCCCAGTGCAAGAAATGTGCTGATGTTGACTTGGAATTTTATAATTACTTTGATGTTTTAGAGCCTTATGACATGTGGRTGAGGTGATTGTGTACTTCAGGAACACTCTCACCTGAAATGAGGGCCTTAGGCACTCATGGACCTCTTGCTGTCACTGGCTCAGCCAGCAACCCATGCACTGCAAGTCCTCTTCAGTGAAAAATTAGTGCAGCATCCAACCTAATACTTCTAATTGCAAACAATAAACTTATGAGAAATAAACTAATTTTAGATTAGCTGCAAGGTTGGTGCAAATCTCTGATGGACACAAAACAACCCCACCAAAATCAACCCMACAGAGCAGGTTACAGAAGACAAGTGTATAAGGTCAGAATTTCACACTGTTCAAAACAAGAAACTGGAGATTTCTTTTTAGTAAAGGTTAATGCACATCTGGTTTGAAAAATGAACTAAAAAAAATACAGTTCACACATGAGTAGAAAGTATTTTGCATTCAAAATACTCCAAAYAACCAACAGAAATTAAGCTGAGGAAAAAAAAAACAGTAGCAAAATTAATCTGAACATTTCTAACCTCAGTTTATTTATTATTTTACCTTGTAATCATTTTATGGGATTACTTTGTCTTAATTTACCAGTCAGAATTACCAGTCAGAATTAAATAGCTGATCACTTCTCAGGTTTCCTGGATAAGAATACTCCAATCTTCAAGGACAAGAGGATGTCCTTTTTTTCCTATCTTGATCTTCAAAAGCATTTGCTCAGTATTTTGTCTGCTATGTCAGGGAATCTCAAGTAGAAAAGAAGCTTACAAACATCCTATTAAAAAAAAAAAAAAAAACAAGAGCCTAAATTTGAAAAATTTAAAGAGTTTTCTCTGACCCAGAGGTCACTCACAGTGGTGGCAAAGCAACTAGAGGATGTTGCATTTGTGAAAGATTTCTTGTGTTTAATATATAGAAGAATTCCCCCAGGAGCCCTATGCCCTGATGTTGGCAGGGCACATGGAAGCCCAGGGAAGTGTTCTGTCCRGGTTCCCAGGCATGAGAGCCCACAATAAAATTCTAGTCAGCCCTCCCATTTCCTCACCATACATCACACTGTCTAACAATAAAGCACATGGCTGCCTGGCTGTAATACATTATTGTGTCATTTTCCCCACCATRCTAGACACAGGTCAACTCCATAAAAAATTATTCTACAACAGCACTGATTGTTTGGGTCCATGGACTAAGCTCTGATAATGTACTCATAGAGAGATCACAGAATCACAGAATTAACTGGGTTGGAAAAGACCTTTGAGATCATCAAGTCCAACCTATGACCWAACACATTCTCATCAACTAAACCATGGCACTGAGTGCCACATCCAGTCTTTTTTTAAACATGTCCAGGGATGTTTAATCCACCACCTCTCTGGGCAGCCCATTCCAGTGCCCAATCACTCTTGAAGTGAAGAATTTTTTCCTGATGTCTAACCTAAACTTCCCCATGTGCATCTGTGTCCTCTCATTCTGTCAGTTGTTGCCTGGGAGGAGACAAACCCCCACCTGACCACAGCCACCTTTACAGAGAGTGATGAGGTGTCCCCTGAGCCTCCTTTCCTCCAGGCTAAACAACCCCAGCTCCCTCAGCCATTCTTCACAGGGCTTGTGTCCCAGACCCTTTACCAGCCTTGCTGCCCTTCTCTGGACATCCTCATTTCAACAGAAAAATCCCCTGTATCAAACAGATAACCCAAATTCAGCCTAAGACCACATGCTTAACTTGGCTCCTGGTCTTCCCATTGTCATGAATATTAGGTTCACCTTCTCAATAAGGCCCAAGGTGCTGCTGGAGTCCTGTAGCTTTATTATGCAACAAACAAATGAAAGGGAGCAACATGAGACATTGCTCCAGGACTGTGGCTATAAACAGATGAGTGGCACAAGCTCCAGCTGGAGCTCTGCTCCCCCAGGCATGCTGGCAGCACCAGCTTCCTTCACAAGGCTGCTTTGACCAGTGACAATCTCAGCGACAAAACCTTCCCTCCTCATTCCAAGACTGACACTTCCTAGGGCTCAGAATTACTTCCTTTCCTCTAGAAGTATTCCAGAGTATTTCCAGAGATATTCCAGGGAACAGTGAGCCCTTACTTGGAGACTCCCAGCAGAAGCAGGAAGGTCATTCTTCCCCTGTACTCGGCACTGGTGAGGCCACACCTTGAGTATTGTGTCCAGTTCTGGGCCCCTCAGGTTAGGAGGGACGTTGAGATGCTTGAGCGTGTCCAAAGAAGAGCAACGAGGCTGGTGAGGGGCTTGGAACACAAGCCGTATGAAGAAGGTCTGAGGGAGCTGGGGTTGTTCAGCCTGGAGAAAAGGAGACTCAGAGGTGACCTTATCACTCTCTTCACCTTCCTGAAGGGTGGCTGTGGTGAGCTGGGGGTCGGTCTCTTTCTCCAGGCAACAACAGACAGAACAAGAGGACACAGTCTCAAGCTGTGCCAAGGGAAACACAGGCTAGAATTAAGGAGGAAGTTTTTCACAGAAAGAGTGGTCAAATACTGGAATCATCTGCCCAGGGAGGTGGTGGAGTGTTTAAAAAAAGACTGGATCTGGCACTTGGTGCCATGGTCTAGTTGAGGTGTTAGAACATGGGTTGGACTCGATGATCTTAAAGGTCTCTTCCAACCTAGAAATTCTGTGTGATTCTATGTGACTATTCTTATCTGTTGGTTCCTTGCTTTTTTAGAGAGAAAGAGCAGCTTGGCAGAATCCAGGACAGCTATGCACATCCTGCTATTCTGACACAATTCTGTTGCAGATGCTACTATTCTGCACAAGCTGAATATTCAACCCTTACTACTTCTGACTTTATTTAATAATAGACAACTGTTGCCACATTTCTCTTCACAGAGAAAAGCAAGGCACAATTCTTCTCAAGAATATTTCAGGGATTCACATTCTCTGAACCTCAGAGAATGATTAAAATTCTTATCTCATTTGCCGTGCCTGTGTTTGTGCCAAAGAAGAATGCAACATGGAGACTGTTTACCCTAAGTGATGGTGTTTTGTTGCCTTGGCCTATCAGGCCCAAGCAATAGACAACATTCAGAAAATCATTGTTATCTCCAGTTTAGCATCTCAGACTTGATAACAAGGAAGAACTGGGAGGATTTTTTTTTTAAATACTCACTAGAATAAAAATTATTCAATCGAGGCCCATGGCTACAGGCTGTCATGCATGCTGAGTCATTCCATACTCATCATGGCATATGAACAGTGTATTCTACTGTAATCAGTCTCTTTACAGTATAAAGCTGTAATTATAAAGTGATTTTGATTTCAGAAATGGCATTGCAGTACCTCACTTAAAAACACCCTCCCTGAAAATAGGATGCTAAGACTTTTGTTTAGCAGAGGGACAGTAAGTTAGGCATGAGAGCAGACTTTGGCARGGAGAAAGCCAGTCACTTATCTGGCAAGAGWCTTGGCTAACAAAATAAGGATTAAATGTATGCTGAATCCTGCTATGGAGCACTTTCCTAGAAGTTCTGAATGAWGTCTTTTGTCCTAAAGGGAAGTAAAGGGAAAAAAAAGGCAAAGGCACAGGATGGATTGTTAAATAGCAAGCACCATGTATCCCTTCACTAAGCACAGGCCAGGACTGAGGCATGTGTCAGATGGTGCAGGATGTAGGTGTGATTCAGCTTCTTCTTTCTAACATTTGAAACACTTTCAACCACTCAAGACTATTTTCTGCCACCARGTCTCTGATGGGATTGTAAGAGAGGCAGCACTGACATTCAGCATCTGCTCTCAGAAGCAATGTTTCTGCTATGATCCAAAGCCATACTATAAAATAATTATTTTCTTTCCACAATCCAGCTGAGTTACTGCAAAAAACAGAAACAACACTCTCCCCTTTCTTGTTATGCACACCAGCCATCATATATTTTTTTTAATCACCAAAAGTTACATATTTTCTCCTGAGAAGGCCAAAGGGGCAACTAATCCTAAACCTGTAAGTAAGGGGCACCTAATCCTCAACTTGTAAGTAAGTAGATATGTAATGATCAAAAATATTTTAAGGCTGTTCAGCCAAGCACAAACAGCTGTGATACCAACAGTAAATCTATTTTCACAAGTTGACTGGGCTTGAGAAACCAAAATATAGTCATAGACAGAAAAGGAGTCATAGCTCCTCTCTTAGAAATAAAAATATTAATTTATTTTTATTTAAACATACATAGGCATCTCAGGTAATTTAACAAAAACTTCAAAAGACATTTTTGTTATGTGTTTGGGCACCTGTTAAAATGTGTGAGAGATTGCCAGGTTACATTTCACTCATCTTTTATATTTAAGTGCTTAAATGACTCTGCCTGCAGCTGGTAGCTTTYCATGTAGCCCAGCATGGTTCAAAGTCAAAGTGTCATTCCAGGTCATGGTCAGCCAAGGCCATGCACATTTTAAACACCAAAAAGGTAAGAGTAATTTCTTCCCTTCCTATCTCTGTTATGGTTCTACTAAAACAAACCAATCATTTTTCACCTCATTTTTAAATTAAAATCTGCAGAACTGGTTCACCTGAAAGATAATGTTACAACTTATATTATAATAGAACATCTTATGATGGAAACACTTTTGAGAGGTTATATTAAAATGTCACAAAGATGTAATCACCCTRAAGTATCTCCTTGTATTGAATTAAAAATCCTATACTGCAATACCATTCTRGGAAAAGATTCAAAGAACTTCCTTAAAAAATAGATTATTCCTTTAAAATATGCACCTTTCTAAAGTAATTTATGTAGAAAACCTTATTGGTCTCTTTCCTGTTAAATGCCAAAGAATTATTCATAATGGAATTAATTACAGAAGAAAAATGCCATTTAATTCATTCAAACCCATGCATGGATAAAACCATTTTCTGGCCTAGATAAAAAAGGACAGAACTAGCCTAAAATGAAAACACAACTCCACTGAGATTTTTTCACTCCTTGGTAAATTACAGCRCTTGTTTAGTTAGACAAACTTCAGACATGAAACTGAACTCAGACCCACATCTTCTCATTCACACAAACAATAGTGTCCAGGATTTTAAGAGTACTAAAGTGGAATAGTGAGTATAAAATAAAAGTATTAAAAAACAATGAGCATTTACAAGTAAAGGAAAATGCAGWTATGCTTCTGCTACAATTCATAGAAAGTCTCCAAAACAATGGTTCTGTGATGAAAAGAATTTAAACTATGCAGTAATCCTAAAAATMACCACTTAATTAAGAATGAGGAAAGAGGTGAAACTTAATAGCTCTCAAAACAAGCTCTGCAAATCAGKTAACAGTTCCTGTTAATCCAGAGATTAACAAATTGGATAAATGARGTTTGTGTTGTATTTACATCTTCAATGAAAAGAAGAATAAGAGGAGCTCTAAAAAAAACAAGTAAAGCCCCAAATATCTTAGATTAATTAYTATGCAAAGATGCAGGATGCACAGCCATAACAAATCAGTTATGGCTGATTTGAACTTCATTCTGGAAAAATCTCAAGACAATTAGTTATCTATCTGAAGACCAATATGACCCATTTGTATTCCAATTAAAATTTCCAACCTCTTAACTATATATTTTATATATATATATATATATATATATATATATATATATATAAAAATACATACAATATATAATAAATTTAGTATAGATAATCTAGATAATATCTATTATATTATATATATAATATATAATACATTATATACTATATAATATATATGTTATAATATATATAATATATTATATAGAATATAATATAGTATATTATATTCTATATAATATATAATGTGTATTATTTATTATATATTATATTATATATATAATTACTGTCTTATCTGAATTATAAAATATATATTTAATAAATATTGGAGATACATATATATATTTATGCCTTTTTCACACAACTCATTTGGAAGTCATTAATATGCAAGTTCTATGGMAGGGATACACATCATACCAACACACCTACTAAGTCCTGTGGCAGATCTTGGTCTGTCCAGGAACTTTTGGCTTTTTTAAAGACTCAACCTGAGTCARTTATGCTTGAGACTTACTCTTCCACTTTTTCCACCTGCACAACTTTTTCTCAACCAGTCACAAAGTTTCCCAGGTGCTCCCAGTGCTGGTCAGGAGCTGCCAAGGGCTGGCTGGCATCTCCATCACTGCACAAGTCCAGCATTTCCCTGGAAAGGCTCATTGTCTGCTGATTTTTTTAAAGCTGGTAATGAAMAAGAGCACATTTGATTCACCATGAATGGATATCAGAGACAATAAAAGCCTGGGAACATGAAATCCTCTTCTCATTGCCATTCTCTTCTAGTATGGGATTAAAACATTAACATTCTCAGACACTGATGTGTCCTGAAAAATATGGTRACCATTTTTGGAAACACCACTGAATAAAGATAATTCACAGCAACAAGATTTACTGGCAACACAATACATYAGCAAAATTCTGAAAGTTAACCACATCTTTACTTATTTCCTGATTTTCACTATAGTTAATGGGATGAAACCTATATGGCCAGTGTCATGATTTCTGTTCAATTATTCCCAGAGCCTTCACTAAATATAGTCAGTTACAAAGGAAAGCAGAAGTTTTATATAATTTTATGACATTTTTCCTCAAATCATGCTATTTCAAATTGAAAAATAAAGATATTACATGGTTCACTCATTGTTAACCAACATATCAGAATTGTAATTTTTTCTACCAGTGTGTCAAATGTTCTTTCTTTTCCATATAACTCTGGCAATTTAATTGTTAGAACTTCCTAGAACTTCATTATCATGTTATATAATTGATTTTTACCTTTAGTTTTCCAGYTCCTATTCTCTATTTATTTGACTTTGATGTTGCATTTCACTGTAAATGAAAACCTACAGTCATTATTCATATATTTATCACTAGATATAGTCTATGTGTCCAGGTAAAGTTTGGGTGTGTTCTTTTCTTGTTTTAAGGACACAATTGAGGGAAAGAAGRATTAGTATGTTCATGGAATCACATGTTACCTTACATTTCTTATTTATGTCAGAACATGCACCYATGGTGGCAGACTAATCTATATATCACTAAAAGCTTTATCCTTGAGATCTAGTCTGATGCCCTTGTCTTAGGCTGGAAATGCAAGATGTGGCTGGGGGTGTGTGTTCTGTTGCCACCCGTTAGATGTGGGGCAGTTATCTGCTGTTCATCGGACCACCTGTAAAACAGGTGGTTTGAAGTCTTTATCTCTTCCACAACACATCCCTCCAGAAACCATATCTTCTGTCATGGCCAGTGAGTGGTCCCTCGATGGCTGAAATATACCACCTCCCAACTGTAGAGTACTCATTCTACCATAAGGTGAGGCAGACAAGCATTCTCTACTGGATTAAGATCTGGATATTGGTATCACCCAGCAGCCTTTGCCCACTGCATTCCCAGAGAGCAGCTTCTGCTCCCTGATTGCCAAGGAGCCAGGCCCATCTCCAGCAGCCCCTGGAGCTGCATGAGGAAACTCCCCCTTGTGCAGGATCCCTGCTCTGCAGCATGAAGCACAGCTGGCACCTGCCAGGAGGCTGAGCCTACCGCATGGGAGGGGCTGTGGCAACCGACCCTGACACAGCAAGCGTGCCAGGCAATTCGACTCCTGTCACTTTGTTTTTGTATTACTGACTGCTTTTTTTTCATGCTTTTTTGCTTTGTTTTTTCTAATAAAACTTGTATTCTATTTCCCATATTTTTGCCTGACAAGCCCCTTAAATTTCAAAACTATAACAATTCAGAGGGAGGGGGTTTACACTTTCCATTTCAAGGGAGGCTCCTGCCTTCCTTAGCAGACACCTGTCTTTTCAAACCAAGACAACTCTACACATAAAGAAATGAAAGAGAAAAGTGGTMGATTTTACTCAAGTATGTTTTCAGATGTTCCAGCGTGTGTTGATTGCAAGCATCAATTTGTGATGCTTTCTTTTGGTAGTGAAAATCTGTATTACTTTTGTCTTAAGGTAAAGGTTTAGTTTTTAAGTCACATTTCCAGGATGAAAGAAAAAGGAATGCATGTTTGTGTCCTTCCCTTTTTGCATTTCCCCCTATCCCTGCAAYACTTATTTAAAACATGTGAATGTTCCCTGATAAGKAAATTAATGAGTTTTTTAYAAAAAACCCAACAATGCAAAYGCACACAAACAGTACAGTTATGKATTAAAATACAAGAGCCTCATAGARGATTTTGTAAGATGYCCCTGCTCTCACAGCCCAGTTTTTCCATGCCACTCTGTTTGGCCAGTGTCACAGCATTCTCAAGTCTTAAGATGCAACTCTACAGAGTGATCCATATTMGTGAGTGGGCAACCAGTAGAAAAAGAACCAGCAAGTGTTAGAGCAGCAGTATCAAGCCAATTTTGAGCAGGACAAAATTTCAGACAGAATATATTTTGTAATGGGGTGCTTTAYAGCTGTACCAGTCTCTTGGAGTCCAGACTTGATAGCAGGGAACACTCTGCAAAGCYGTGTCAAACTGGTAAGGGTTATTTGACATGCAGAAGCAAGATGTGCAAGAGCTTAATTCCTTTCCATATCCAAGATATGAAAGTGGTGCCCCAGGCAGGGCTAGAGAATATCAGGTGCCTGCAGAAACCAAGCAGAATCTATAAAAGCCAAGAATATCTGCTCCCATTCTCATCCAGTTGTGGGAAAAAACTTTGTTTTAGAATTCATTTTATAGCAAATAACTCCAAGTCTACCTCTGCTAACATGCTTGAGGGAGGAAGCAGATGCATTGCTGTATGGCTTGGAAAGGAGGCTAGTGCACAYAGAGTGATTTTTCAGACTGTGCAGCAGCACAAAGGCAAGCAGAGCTCAAACTGACCTTGAAAAGCAATGAAATCGTCCTCTCAGTTTTAACTGCCCTGGTACTCAAACAGAAGCTCATTTATGAAGCACATTTATGCTTAGACATGGTAACTGTAAACAGATGTTCTTTTTGCAGTCCGTAATTACTGTCTAACTGAGGTATCCTGGACTGACACAAGCATCTTATCAACATGATCAGTACCTATAACCTATTCTTTGGTTTAGTTAGAAATGGGGAAGGAGCTTCACAGGAATTCAGAGTTTATCATTATATGCTTTTACAGATTTTATTCAAAGATATGATGCTAC
The DNA here is from genome assembly GCA_002167245.1 of Sporophila hypoxantha. NCBI lineage: Eukaryota > Metazoa > Chordata > Aves > Passeriformes > Thraupidae > Sporophila > Sporophila hypoxantha. Next base: position 6,025 of record NDFG01004971.1, on the reverse strand, counting down.
TGAGTTTTACACTGAATTTTCCAGACTTTCCAGGGCTTCATACATATGCTTTTTTGCACATAAGGAAAAKGTATAAACAAAAGACTTGTATTTAATGTGCATGTTTTTAGTCACCAACTAGCAACATCCTTAACCTGTAAAGCTGTCTTGTTTCTGTGGAGCAGTTGTGACAATCTGTSAAGAAAGATGTGAAGCTAATAASAAGGGATTCATTGCTGATGAAGGAAATCTATGAAGATTAGCTGAAAGCTTAAAGCTCACAAAGCAAGTTAAGGTATAGCTTTAAARAAAGCTCAGTTTTCATGGATCTCAACAAAAACTGTACTCTCWGAGACCTTATAGAGCTTGGAATGCAGTCTGACATTCACAGTGGCCTCTATGCTAAAATGTAAAAAGAAMTTTGAGGAAACTCATGAAGTAAAAAATTAATATCTGCATCTGTGATTAGAATTAAGAACTACATCATATTTGCTCATTTCTGGTTAGAAATTTTGAATAATAAATACATTTTAAAATCAAGCCTTGCTACCGTCTTTTAAAAAATCTCAATGATATTGAGAATTAGTACATTTAATCTGCCATTAATTATTAATGGTATATATTMATCTAACTGCTCCTTACAGATCCCATGTCCTTCCCTACATTGTGGGTTGAATTCCATCTAAGTAGAGGGAAAACTTAAAGTTCATTATTATTTCACAGCTAATATTCTACTAAGGACATACATGGTACCTTCTGTCTGAAGTTAGGGATTTAAGAGATAATTTTCCAAAATGTCCAAATCCAGCTACTACCTGGAAATCTTTGTCAAATGTTTCCAGATAGGTAGAAATCTAAGATTCTTGTCAGAAGGAGCTCYTGAAAGTTCCTCTAGGACAGCTCAAAATACTAAGTCACTAAATTGTGCTCATCCTCTGCAACCATCTCTTTTCTCTTGGCCCACAATCAATTTATTATAATAAAAGAGACCCTAAGGTGGAAGCTGTAAGAAAAAATCCCTTTTTTTCATCATAAATGCCAGTGGAAGTACTATAAAGTACTGAGGTGACATAGAACTTAGGTTTTAAGATTCTGTAATCTTTGTGGAGGCAATCAACCTCCTCATATATAAATAAAATATTATTAATAAAAATAATCAGYCACATTGTTTGTTGATTCCTTACAGTTATACTAAGAGCCTGAGGCTCCAGTAACCATGCTTTGCATGGAAGACTTTATACAAATGGCTGCCCTCAAGAACAAAGGGGCCAGAACAAAGTAGCTGAGGATCTAAAATGAGCACCAATGACAACTTCATTCTGTTCAGCATGCATGAAGTGGAGCAGAATTTATTGGCTCAATTATACATACTTTATAGAGTAATGTTGTGGTTKGACATTGGCCCAACACCAGACACCACCAGAGTCAATCACTCACCCTCCCCTGCTACAGCTGGGCAGAAGAGAGGGGGAAAAATAAATAATGAAGGGTTCATGAGTGAGATAAGGACTGGGAAAAATATTTCAAGGGCAAAACAGGCTCAATTTATAGTTTCAAAGTGCATTTATTACCAACAGAATCAGAGGAGGATAATGAGAAGTAAAATAAACCCTTAATCACCTTCTCCCCCCAGCCCCTCCCTCCTTCCCACCACAGCTCAGGCAGACAGGGCATGGGGGTTTTGGTTGGTTCATCACCGAGATTTTCTTCTGCTGCTCAGGGAGAGGAGTCCTTTCCCTGTGAGGCCGTGGGGTCCCTCCCACAGGAGACAGTTCTCCATTAATTTCTCCAGCGTGGTGCCACTCTCACGAGCAGCAGCCCTGCCGTGCCTGCTGCAACCTGAATTCCCCCCACAGGCACACAGTGCTCCCAAATCTGCTGTGCCATGGGTCGCTGCCACGGGCTGCAGCCCTCCAAGGACAGGCTGCTCCAGCCTGGAAGCAGGGCCCCCTCTSCACTGGGGCTCCCACTGGATCACAGCCTCCTCCAGGCATCCCCCAGCTCTGGCATGGGCACCTCCCCAGAGGCTGTGGGTGGATCTCTGCATCCCCCATGGATCCTTATTCCCTGTGGGTGGATCTCTGCATCCCCCATGGATCCCCATTCCTTGTGGGTGGATCTCTGCATCCCCCGTGGATCCTTATTCCCTGTGGGGGGGATCTCTGCATCCCCCATGGATCCCCATTCCCTGTGGGTGGCTCTCTGCATTCCCCATGGATCTCCATTCCCTGTGGGTGGATCTCTGCATCCCCCGTGCATCCCCATTCCCTGTGGGTGGATCTCTGCATCCCCCATGGATCCTCATTCTCTGTGGGTGGATCTCTGCATCCCCCATGGATCCCCAGGGGCTGTGGGTGGATCTCTGCATCCCCCATGGATCCCCATTCCCTGTGGGTGGATCTCTGCATCCCCCATGGATCCCCAGGGGCTGCAGGGACACAGCTGCCTCCCCATGGGCATCACCAGGGCCTGCAGAGGAATCTCAGCTCTGGCCCCTGGAGCGCCTCCTCCTCCTTCTCCACTGACCTTGGTGTCTCCATGGTGTTTCCCTCACATGTTCTCACCTACTCCTCCTCTTTTCTAACTAGAAGTAAAAACTGTGTGACTTTGTTTTGATTTTCTTCTTAAACTTGTCATCACAGAGGCRTTACCAGCCTCTCWAATTGGGCCAGCAGCCTGTYCATGTTCAGAGCCATCAGCCWTTGGCTCTGCTGGACATRGTGGAAGCTTCAGCAGCTTCTCACAGGAGCCATCTCTGTGGCCCCCCTGCTACTGAAAACCAGGCCATGCCAAACCAGTACTGGTACCTAAATGGTCCTGAAGAGACCATTACAGAGGTGGAATTGCTCCCTTCCAGCCTGACCTGCTGCTCTGTAACCAACAGGACTGCACAAGTATACTCACCCATATTGGAAGTGGCATTTACAGRGATACAGGAGCTCTTTTACAGACAGAAATTTATTGTCCCCTTGAATTTGCCACTCTGCAAGGATGGTGGCATGTACCCATASAGCCAGAGAAGGAACAGCAAAGTGGGACTGATGGAGTGGAACTGCTGTGGAGAGTGCCAACCCTGGAGCCTTGCTAACCCAACCAGACAGACACCAGGCACACATCCCTGTCCATCAGGGCTGCACCTGCCCCCATGGAACTTGTGACACCATTGACTCACTTGCTTCCTACTGACATTTCAACTGGTGGCTAATGACTATGAGTAACACCAGGGCCACAAAGATGTACATAAGCACCCACAGATGCTGCAGTTGCTTTTCCAGCAGAAGGCCTGGCTGGCACTAAACTGTTCCTTTGCTTTTCTTGCAAAGCAGTCCATGTCTTCATTGCTTTAAGAACTGCCTATAACAAAAGCAAGAACTTCTGATTCCCGAAATATTGGGATATGGGGAGATAAGACAGATGATGGATTTTGCCCCTGGTTGGCATAAGAGATTTGATAACAGGATGCTTTTGCAATAGCAAACAGAACTTTGAGGATTACATCAAAATTGCAGGAAGATTAAATCAGATGAGTTTACCATAAAAAAAGAATTACATCCAACTCTGCAAGCAAGGGGGAATATATTTTCATGGGGGCACTGGCATTGTGCCAGCATCAAATCATGACAAAATGTTGTGAAATGCATAAGTTTGTTTATGNAGCCAGAGAAGGAACAGCAAAGTGGGACTGATGGAGTGGAACTGCTGTGGAGAGTGCCAACCCTGGAGCCTTGCTAACCCAACCAGACAGACACCAGGCACACATCCCTGTCCATCAGGGCTGCACCTGCCCCCATGGAACTTGTGACACCATTGACTCACTTGCTTCCTACTGACATTTCAACTGGTGGCTAATGACTATGAGTAACACCAGGGCCACAAAGATGTACATAAGCACCCACAGATGCTGCAGTTGCTTTTCCAGCAGAAGGCCTGGCTGGCACTAAACTGTTCCTTTGCTTTTCTTGCAAAGCAGTCCATGTCTTCATTGCTTTAAGAACTGCCTATAACAAAAGCAAGAACTTCTGATTCCCGAAATATTGGGATATGGGGAGATAAGACAGATGATGGATTTTGCCCCTGGTTGGCATAAGAGATTTGATAACAGGATGCTTTTGCAATAGCAAACAGAACTTTGAGGATTACATCAAAATTGCAGGAAGATTAAATCAGATGAGTTTACCATAAAAAAAGAATTACATCCAACTCTGCAAGCAAGGGGGAATATATTTTCATGGGGGCACTGGCATTGTGCCAGCATCAAATCATGACAAAATGTTGTGAAATGCATAAGTTTGTTTATGWGATTTTTAATCCAATCATTGTAGTAATACATTACTAACCTTCTAAAATATCATATAAGCATTTGTATCCCACAATAAAATCAGATTCTTTGACCATCTCACCAAGTTCCCATCATGGCCACTCTTACAGGCACTTGTCTTCTCGTSAATAAAGAGTCCAAATTTTAAAATTCAAATAACTACAAGGTATGATAACCAACTAAACAGTTCCATGTTAAAATCCAACTATAATTTAATCATTAATGAGTTTTAATTTTTATATAATTAAGTAGGCATGGTAATTTTATAAACTATCAGCCAGAACTGGTTTCTCTCTCCAGATTTACACGCAATAGAAATAATACAACTGCCTGTAATATCAAACCAAAACAGGAAATTGAAGGTGTTATTATCGATTTGGAAAATACAGGATATTTTTGTGTCWACAGTACCACCTGCTGGATATCAAGAAGAGGCAGAGACTAATCAACATTTATAAAAGTCAGATTATGGCACAAGTCAGTACTAGTCTTGCACAAATGTCAGCAAGTGATTTCAGATTTCCAACATGAAACTTTTAACTGTGGACTTGCCCTGACAGCTGACTTTAAAAGGTTATAGATTAAAGAAAAATCTCATTTACCTTAAGGAGAATTTGATAAAAGATCCCTCAGTATATTCTCTGATTCGTGATAGAGAAAAATACAGTACAGAATAAATACATATTTGTCAGCCAAAGAAGGCATGCGATGGAAAGCTGCATTTGATTTGTTTTGAATTTACAAGTAAGACCTTATCAAAGCCAAGTCAGCCAAACGTGAAACAGGACTGCGTCAGACTTTATGGCTCTGAAAACYATGATTCTGTGTCTAAGTATATACACTAAAACCATTTTAGATGTACCTGGACATATATGTATAAATATATTTCAACTTGTACACCTGGGCAGATCCAAGCTGCCACCACCAMCAAMTGGAGCTSCTTTGAGWGTCCCCAGTGCCTCCTGTAAACTGAYACCAGGAAACGGGACCARKGAGTTTAGTTTGCCAGGGAAAAGRGCTGGACTTGCTGTACAGGGGCCTGTGGCCTGGAGTGGCTGGCTGCCTAATGAGGTTCTGCATGGTGCAAGATGCCTCAGTACGATGTAGGGAGAAATTTGGTGTAGCAAAAGCTCAGCAGGAGATGAAGGTGGCCAGAAATGCAGAGCACGATAAAAAGAGTGGTTTTAAATACATTATTGGAAAAGAAACCCCATTGTAGAAATACCATTGAAATAACATTGTCCCCTTCCAGGATGTGGATGGTCACCTCCCAGACAAGGACAGAGACACGGCAAAGGTGTTTAAGGTGCATTCGTTGCCTCTGCCTTCGACGCTCATCCCTCCCTTGCCAGTGGAGAGCTTTGCACTGGTGTACCAAGGGACACTGCAAAGTCCTTGAAGAGGGCAAGCCCTGCTCAGCAGAAACCAAAGCACCCCTGTTTGGGGCACAGCATTCCTTCCCATCCAAACCCAACACGTGCCAGCTCTTGGGAAGAAAGAAACCAAATCCCAGTCCAAGCTAGAGCAGTGGGAGCACAATGAGCGCTCCTTGGCAAATCCCGATTTATTTAGAGCAGAGGCACAGCAGAAGTCGGTGAGCTGCTAACAAGAAACTCTTCCTGCCCTCCACAGCCACTTCAGGAGAGCTCCCCAGAGACACAGGAACTTCACCTCCCTTTGTTCTCTGGAGGATCTATCTCCTCAGGCACACAGTAGTGGGTGTTTCCA
>NDFG01004965.1:0-15219 GCA_002167245.1 Sporophila hypoxantha | reverse complement strand
TTTCACCCTGCTTCCCCCGGCGCCGGCACCCCCCCTTTTTTCGCGGATTCCAATCCTTTTATCTTTTCCTTTTTCAATATTTTTATTTTCCGTACCATCTTCTTCCCCCATTCATCAATCCCTCCCCTTCTGTCTTTCTGCTTTGGTTTTGCCCTCCCCCATGGGAATGGGTAAGAGTTGGGGAGGGGGAGGAGGCGTGGTGGTTGCGTGAGATGCATCGGGGGGCACCGGGACCCCCGCCTCGGGAGTTTTTCCCTGGGGTGTTTTGGGGAGGGGTCCCGGAGGGGTCTTTGGGGGTCCAGCCTGGAAGCTTTGGGTCACCTCCAACCCACGGTGGTGGCAAGCGGCTGGGGGGGTGGAGGGGTTGAGTCGGGGAAGGGCGGTGTTGGAGACCCCTGAAATGTCTGGGACATTGGGTGGGCGTCAGGCGGGAGAGATTTTTTGGGTGGAGGCTGCAGGGAGGAACTGGGGGGTCTGGTCTGCGAGGGTCGGTGGGGGCTCAGGTCGAGGATCGGGGGGGTCTGGGGCTGTGAAAGATTGGGGGCAGTCTTGGGAGGAATTGGGACGGGCTCAGGGAGGGATCCTGGGGGTGGGTCTGGGAGAGTGGAATTGGGGGCCTCGGGGATAAGGGATGTGGGGTTTGGGCGTGTCTGGGAGAGATTGGGGGGGCTGCAGGGGAGCAATTTTATCGGGGGGTCTTGGGGGAGATCTGGGGGGTCTGGGAGGGATTGGGGTGGGGTTTCACAGGGTGGATTGAGGGGGCTGCAGGGAGGAATTGGGGGGGGTCTGGAAAGATCGCAGGGGCTTTTCGAGCATTTTGGAATGCGGGGTGTCTGGGAGGCAAGTGGAGGGGCTGCCAGGGAAAGGATTTGGGGACTCTGGAAAGACTGGGGGGGCTCTGGAGGAATTGAGGGGTTCAGGGAGGGAATTTTGGGGTGGGCTTCAGGGAGGGTACTCTTGTGGGGTCGGGGTCTCTAGGGCAGGAATTTTGTCCCGGGTCTCTCTATTCAGGGAGTGGAGTATGTGGGGGCTCTGGGAAAGACTGGGTGTTTGGGCTTCTTGGAGGGATGGGATCAACGGCTTGGGGCTCGGGGAGGTATATCGGGGGGCTTCGGGGAGGATCGGGGAGCTCAGCGGAGGAATTTGGGGCTTCTGGGTGATCCGGGCTGGGTTCGCCTTTAGGGGGAGGATCGGGGGGCGTCCGGGGTCGCTCACCCCAGCGGGGCAGCAGCAGCGCAGAGCAGGGAAGGGGGGGGTCTGCCAGGGTTCCCCCCTAACAATGATGGGCTCTCTGCTCTGCCCCACGGGGCTTTCGCTCCGGGGTCCGGTTGGCGACCTTTTGTTTCGCTCCCGCGATGGCAGCGGTCAGCTCCGGACGCCGCCGCTCCTCGCGGCCTGTCTTTTTTTTCCCGGCTCTCCTCTCTCTTCCTCTTTGGCTTCTCTTTTTTCCCGATTATTTTCCTGGGATCCTTCGCCCCTCTGGTTTCTTCCTCCCCTTTTTTCTCCCGTTTTTCCTTTTTCTCCCTCGTTCCTCTTTTCGGCGACGGTTGCGCCCTCGCGCCGGTTCTCGCAGCGCCCACATCGTCGCCGCGTGCCCCGCCACCGCCCGATAGCGCCCGAAGACGCCCTCACTGAGCGCCCCGACGCCCCGATTGACGCCCCCAGCCCGCCGCACGATCAGCCTCGATATTCAGTTTTCGGGGTGAATCATCGTTTTCAAGGTAGCGCCGGGCGAATTACTTTTTCTGAGCACGATTAACAGCATCCAAACCTTAACACGGCGGTGGGGGCGAGGGGGCTGGGGTGGGGGGGGCAAAATTCCCTCGGGAGGGGTGGGGTGAGGACCCCGGGAGGTATCCTTCGGAGACCGGGGTAAGGGGCCCACGCGTGTCTCCTCGTGCACACGCGTGTCCCTGTGCACATCCCAGTTTCCCGATTTGGCACACGCGTGTGCCCCTGTGCACACACGTGGTCGTGCAGGTGAGCGTTTGGTCGGGCGGGCGCATTGGATAGGGTGCACCCTCCCCTTCCGCCGGCAGGGGTTTCTCGGGGGTACCTCCGGGGGGTGCCCGTTCCGCTATTCCCTGATTGAAGTTTCTTTGGGGGGGGGTTCCGGGGAAATGGGACGGGGGGCGGCCAGTTTCAGCGGGAGGTTGTTTGTCCGGGGGGGGAGCGGCGGGCACGCCGGGGGCACCCCGAGGTGATGGATAAGGGGGGGGGGGGGGGCAGGACGGGGGTAGCAGCGAGGTGATGGGGAAGGGGGCACCCAAACGTGAAATGGGAGAAGAGAGGGGGGGGCTACAATCACGGGAACCGTCCAAAGTGATGGAGAAGAGGAGGGGGGCACAGCTTGGGGCCACCCGAGAAAAGAGGGGGCCACGGACTGGGGGTTACTCCTCCGAGGTGTATGCGAGAAGAGAGGGGGGCGCACGCAGGGGCACCCAAAGTGATGGAAAAAGGATGGGGGGCGGGACAGATGGGGGCATGACCTTTCCGAGGTGACGGAGAAGGGTGGCGGCAGATCAAGGCGGACACCAACGAGGTGATGGAGAAAAAGGTTTGGGGGCACCAGTGGCACCCAAAAGAGATGGAATAACGAGGGGGGGGGGGCACAGCTTGGGGGCACTCCAACAGTGATTCTCGGGAAAAGGTCGGGGGGGCACCCCGAGTGATGGAACCAGGGGGGGCACAGCTGGGGGCACCCCGAGAAAATGAGGGGGCAGGATCGGGGGTCACCCCGAGTGATCGAAGAAGAGGGGGGGGCGCACCAGGGGCAAACCCCAAGTGATGGAAAGGAGGGGGGGGCTCCACAGCTGGGGGCACCCCGAGGTGATGAAGAATAGCTGGGGGGGGACCAGGGGTACCCTGTTCCGAGATGATGGCTCGAAGGGGGGGTGCATACAGCTGGGGGCACTCCTGAGAAAAGAGGGCGGCAGCAACCGGGGGCACCCCATAGTGACTCGGAAAAGGGAGGGGGCGGGCACCCCGAGGTGATGGAGAAGAGGGGGGGCACCTCCGAGATGCGGGTTTCGGGGGTTGTGGGGGGGTCGCGGCGCGACCCCCGCGCTCTCCCCTCGCCCCTTCCCCGGTGCTCCCGGGCGGCTTCGGGTCCCGGTGCGCCCCCCCCGCCCCGGTTCCTCCGCCCCGTCGGGATTGCGCGGCGCCGCGAGGCAAGCCGCCCGGGCCCCTGCGAGTCTCCCCACCTTTCCTTCCGGCGCCGCCCCTCATCCATCAATCATCATCATCCATTTCCTACACCAATCACCTCACATCCTCATCATCGCTCAGCTCTTCCTACCGGGTGCCTGCCGTTCTTCGTCCTCCCCCGTGACGTCCCCGCCGCGATGTTCGCGCCGCCTGCCCTGCTCTGGGCCGGCTGCCCTGCTGCTTGCTCAGGTACCGGGGGCGTTCGGGAACCGCGGGAACGCCACCGGACACACCGGGGGGGGCTTTCGGGACGGCGGACCACCGGGACACAAGGGGGGCTCCCGCGGACCAACGGGACCACCGAGGGGGATGCGCGTTACCGGCGCGGGGGGGGCGATTACCCGGAGGAAATTGGGGGGAAGGGTTCGTCAGTTATTGGGTGGGTGCAGGATAATTCTGGGGGGGGGTCTTGCGCGAGTCGCGGAGTCGTTGGAGATTTTCTTTGGGGGGGGGGTCGTGCATTCAGGGGTGGTGTAGCGAGAAATCGTGGGGGGCGGGTCCCTGGGCAGACGGGGGGGGGGTTCGTCGGAAATTTTTTGGGGGTGGGGCGGTTCGTTGCAGCATTCAGGGGTACCCGGGTTTTGGGGTGGTTCGTGTTATTGGGGGGCTGTGCATCATTGGAAAGAGCGGAGTTTGGGGGGGTTAACAGCGACTTGAGGGGGGTGCGTGCAGTTTATTGGGGGGTGCAGGATAAATCTGGGGGGGTCTGGGAGAGTTCGGCACGAGTTGAGGGGGGTCGTGGAGATTTGTTGGGGGTGCAGGGATAAATTCGGGGACCCTGGTAAGGAGGGGGGGGTCCGTGGAAGATTTTTGGGGGGGTTGTGGCAGCGTCTGGAAAAGAGCAGAGGTTTGGGGGCGGATCAAGAGTGACTCGGGGCAGGTGGGGGAGTCCAGCAGAAATCCCGCGGGCGGGGCGCTCCTGGCTTCGGGTGGGGGGGGGTCGCGCAGATTTTCTTTTCTGCGGGGGAGGGTCGCGCGCGATTCTTAAGGGGTCACGGGTTTTTTTTGGGCGGTCGTGGCATCGGGGGGTGTGGCTGGAGTTTGTGCGGGGGTCCAAAACCGCCCCGTCGTCGTTGCTCGGGGGGGTCGCGGCAGGCGCTGAGTAGGGTGGGGGTGAATGTGATGAGTTCTTAATGGGTGTGTTTGCTCTTCCTCGCCCCTCCCGTGATCCCCACCCTGCAATGCCTGGAGGGCGCTCGTAGCGGCGGGAGCCGTCGGCTGGGGGGGGGGTCCCGCCGTGCCTCGGTGAAGCCCTTCCCCTCCCAGATTTGTTTTTGTTTTCCGCCCCCCCTCATTGGCAGGGGCGGCCCGTCCTGGCAGGCTGCGGCAGGGGGGCAGCGGGACTGGAACCTGGGGAGGTCGGGGCCACGGAATGATGGGGGGGGGCTCGGGGGGGGGGTCGACCCCTACGCTAGCCCCCCCTGCCGAGAGTGGGCTCGGGGGCGACCCCCCCTGTCAGCGCACATGGGCGATGGGTGGGGGAACGCAGTGAGGACCCCCGCCAACCGTAGGTTGTACGTGATCGGGGGGGGGGTCCCCAATGCTCGGATTGGGGGGGGGCGGGGTCCGCATGCAGGATTTAGGGGGGGTCCTATGCAGGATTTCGGGGGGGGGGTGTCCCCAATGCAGGATTGGGGGGGTCCCATGCAAGATTTGGGGAGGGGTCCCCATGTCAGCGATTTGGGCGGGGGGGTCCCCATAGCAGGAATTTGGGGGAGGGGTGCCCATGGCAGGATTTGGGGGGGGTCCCATGCAAGGATTTGGGGTGGGGGTGGGTCCCCATGCTGGATTTAGGGGGGGGTCCCCAAGCCTGACCCAAAAATAATCCACCTGCGGAGGTGCGCGCTCATCCCTGTCACGACTCCTGCATGAATTTTGGGGGGGGGGTGGATTCTCCACCTCACCCGGTGCCCCCCAGGCGTGGGGCAAACTCACGGGGTCTGGGGAGTGTGGGGGGTCCCCCTTTTTAGCTAGGAGCGGCTGGCCAGCAGCAGCAGAACCCCCCCCCAATAATGTCCCCAGAGCGTGTCCCCCCCTTCGGGACCCCCTCGGTGGGCGTAGGCGGGCTGTGGTGGTCAGGAGGGGAGGACGGAGCCCCCCAAGCCGGGGGTGGGCGTCGCGCTTCACCATTCCAGGCCGCTCTGTTCCTGACACTCCATTTTTTACTTTCGCGTTTTTCATGAATAAAAATCAAACGAGGTCCATTCCCCCTCGGGAATTGATGCACATTCAGGGACCCCCCCCTCCCCATCCCTCACCCTCCTCCTCCTCCCTGCCGCACCCCCGAGGGCAAAGCCTTCCTGTAACTTGTCCTGTCTGTCTGTCCGTCCTGGCAGCGAGCTCCGGTGCGGGGGCGGCTGGTGTGACCCCCCGCGCTCCCCCTCTGTTTTTGCCCGTGTTCCTCCATTGCGGAGCAGCTGGCGCTGCTGGAGGCCGTTTCAAGACAAATGGGTTTGTTTTGATCGATCGGCAGGGGCGCTTGCCTGGCACCTCCCGTGCCCCACCCAAACACGGGGACCGAGCTGGGCAGGGGCTCCGGGCTGGGCAGGGGGCTCCGGCTGGCAGGGGCACCGAAGCTGGGCAGGCGGGCAGCGGTGCTGTGGCAGGGGGGCACCGAGCTGGGGAGGGCCGGGCCGAGCTGGGCAGGGGGGCTCGACTGGGCAGGGGCTCCGGGCTGGGCAGGGGCGCTCCGAGCTCGCGGTCAGGGGCACCGAGCTGGGCAGTGGAGCACAGATAGCTGCAGGGGGCTGCGAGCTGGCAGGGTGGAGCTGGCAGTTGGAGGCTGGTCGTGGGCAGGGGCACCGACTGGGCAGGGGGCTGCGAGCTGGGCAGGGGCGGCACAGAGCTGGGCAGGGGGCCTCCGGCTGGGCAGGGGGCACAGAGCTGGGCAGGGCTCCGGGCTGGGGCAGGGGGGCACCGAGCTGGGCAGAGGGGCACAGAGCTGGGCAGGGGCACCGACTGGGGCGGCGGGCACGGAGCTGGGCCAGGGGGCTCCGGCTGGGCATGGGGCTCCGAAGCTGGCAGGGGCTCCGGGCTGGGCAAGGGGGGCACAGAGGTGGGCAGGGGCACGAGCTTGGGCAGGGCCCAGAGGCCTGGGCAGGGGGCACCGAGCTGGGCAGGGGCACCGGGCTGGGCAGGGGGCTCCGAGCTTGGCAGGGGGGCTGCGAGCTGGCAGGGGGGCACAGAGCTGGGCAGGGGCTCCGAGCTGGCAGGGGGCTCCGAGCTGGGCAGGCGGGGCTCGGGCTGGTTCAGGGGGCAACCGAGCTTGGCAGGGGGCTCCGAGCTGTGCAGGGGGGCTCCGGCTGGCGCAGGGGCTCCGAGGCTGGGCAGGGGGCACAGAGCTGGGGAGGGGGCACCGAAGCGGGCAGGGGACCGAGCTGGCAGGGCACCGAGCTGGGCAGGGGGCTGCGGGCTGGGCAGGGGGCACCGAGCTGGGGAGGGGCTCGAGCTGGGCAGGGGAGCTCCGGGCTGGGCAGGGGCTCCGGGGCTGGGCAGGGGGCACGAGTTGGGGAGGGGGCACCGAGCTGGCAGGGGGGCTCGAGCTGGGCATGGGGCACCGAGCTGGGCAGGCGGGCACCGAGCCTGGGCAGGGGGCACCGAGCTGGGCAGGGCGGCTCCGAGCTGGGCAGGGGCACCGAGCTGGCAGGGCACCGAGCTGGCCAGGGGCTCCGGGCTGGCAGGGGCTCCGAGCTGGGCGGGAGAGGGGGCAGGGAGCTCGGGGGGTGCTCGGAGCCATTTGGGTGTGAGGGGTCCCGAACCCCCCGATCCATTTAGGGTGGGGGCCACGACCCCATGACCCATTTGGGTGAGGGTCTAGAACCCCCCGACCCATTTGGGTGAGGGTCTACGACCCTCCTGACCCATTTGGGGTGGGGTCCAGGACCCCCTGACCCATTTGGGTCCAAACCCCCCCGATCATTTGGGTGAGGTCCAGACCCCCCTGTGCTGCCAGGGATCCGGGGGGGCCGGGGTCTGCCCAGCCCGGTGCCCACCGGGTCCAGGGAGGGCACCGGAGCCGTTGCTGCCCCTCGGCTCTGCGGGGCTGCTGGGGAGAAAACTTCTGGGTTCTGGTGGGGTCAGGAGGGAGCTGGATGGGTGTGAGACCCCCGAGATGGGAGACCCAGATGAGAAAGGAAACCCAAAGTGTGGGGGACCCCCGGGGTGTGAGACCCTTGAGCTGTGGGACCCCCAAGGTGAAGGACACCAGAATGTGGGGCCCCCGGGATGTGAGGTTCCCCAAGTTTGAGACCCCCGAGGTGAGACCCCCAGGATGTGAGACCCCGAGTTGTGGGGACCCCCGGGGTGTGGGATACCCACGATGTGGGGACCCCAAAGAGTGAGACCCCCGGGGTTTGGGACCCCCGATGTGAGACCCCCGGTGTGGGATCCCCCCGTGGTGTGAGACCCCCAAGGTGTGGGACCCCCGAGGTGAGACCCCCACGGTGTGAGAACCCCAGTGTGGACCCCAGGATGTGGAGGACCCCCAAGGTGTGGATCCCATGGGTGTGAGACCCCCAGGATGTGAGACCCCGAGTTGGTGGGACCCCCGGGATGTGGACCCCAGAGTGTGGAATCCCCAGGGTTTGGGACCCCCGATGTGTGGGACCCCCAGTGTGTGAGACCCCCAGGATGTGAGACCCCCGTGTGTGACACCCCGCGTGTTGGGGACACCAAGGTGTGGACCCCCGGATGTTGAGGTTCCCAGGTGTGGGACCCCCGAGGTGAGACCCCGATGTGGGACCCCGCGTGTGTAAGACCCCCAAGGTGTGAGACCCCAAGATTTGATGTTCCCCAAGGTGTGAGACCCCGGTGTGGGACCCCCAGGATGTGAGACCCCGAGTTGTGGGACCCCCGGGATGCCCCCCCCGTGCCCTGGCATTGCTGGCAGTGCCACCAGCGTGGCTCTTGGCATGGATGGACAAACCCCCCAGCCCGGCCTTGCCCACCCTGGGGGTCCCTGCCCCCCCAGCCCCACCTCTGGCTTGCCCACCCCCTTTCCCCCTCCCCGGCGTTATTCCCACACATTCCATCATTTCCATGAAAAATTAAATTTTTGGGGTCCACCGGGTGGGCCCGAGGGTTCAGGCCCCCCCGGGCCCCCAGGACCCTCGGATGGAGGAACCTGAGCATCCCCGGGGGTTCCTGCCGGCCGGTGCCACCCTGGGGTGCCCCCCTGGCATGGGGGTGGCCCCACCCGGGCCTGGGCACGACTCAGCGCAGGAGGGATTGGGCAAAATCGGGCAAAATCGGGCAGGATCGGGCAAAAACCGGCGGAATGGCTGATGCCCCAGCCAGGATGTCCGTCCGTCTGTCTGCCTGTCTGTCTGTCGGTCTGTCCTTCCTCACCCGCTCCGTGCCAGGATGTGCTCGGTCATCCCCCCGCCCCGTGCCTCAGGTTCCCTCCTTCCCGGCACGGCAGGTGAGGCAGCGGCTGTCTGTCCACAGCAGGACGGACACAGCGACTGTCTGTCTGTCCTTCCGTGCCAGGATGTGCCCGGCCACACCCTCCCGCTGCCTCATGTTTCCCTCCTTCCTGGCACGGTTCTGTGACACCTGAGCGCCGCTGGCAGCTTTCCTTCCCAAATTAACCCTTTGCGGGCCAATCCTGCTGTCTGCGAAGCACCCGAGCGTTTCTGGCGGCTTTTCCTTCCCGGATTAACCTTTGCGGGCCAATCCTGCCTCGCTCTGCCCGCGATTACCGAACTCATCCTCTTTGTCCCTCGGTGTCACCCGCGGAGGCGCCTCCTTGCGCTCCTGCCAGATGGTTTTGCTCTCAGCAGCTGCTGCCAGCCACAAAGGACGCCCCAATTCCCGCCTCCCCTGCTCCTGTTTTTTTTGGGGAGAATCACCAAAATTCGGCGTGGAGGTGTGAATAATATTTAGGGCAGAGAAAGGAGGATTGGGGTTTTCTGTGGGGTTCGTGTGGGTTTGTGTGGGGTTTGTGTGGGGTTTCTGTGGGTCGGGTTCCCTTGAGGATTGCCAGCTCTTCCACACAAGGACCCCCCAATTCGGCCTGCCCTGCTCCCGTTTTTGGGGAGAATTCACCCCCAAATTCGGGCTGGGAGTGTGAATAATATTTAGGGCAGAGAAGGGAGGATTTGGGGTTTGTGTGGGTCTGTGTGGGGTTTGTGTGGGGTCGGGGTTCCCTGAGGATGCCAGCCCTTTGCCACACAGGAGACCAAATTCCGCCTCCCAGCTCGCGTTTTGGGGAGATTCACCCCCCAAATTCGGCTGGAGTTGTTGAAAGATATTTAGGGCAGAGAAGGAGGATGTGGGGTTTGTGTGGGTTTGTGTGAGTTTGTGTGGGGTTTCCGTGGGGTTTCTTGTGGGGTTTGTGTGGGGTCGGGGTTCCCTGAGGATTGCCAGCCCTTTCCACACAAGGAGACCCCAATTCCAGCTCTCCAGCTCCGTTTTGGGGAGAATTCACCCAAATTCGGGCTGGGAGTTGTGAAAGATATATAGGGGCAGAGGAGGGAGGATTTGGGTTTTGTGTGGGGTTTCTTGTGGGGTCGGGGGGTCCTGGGGTGCTGAGCTCTGGGTGCGAGCTTAGCTCACGTGCCCCGGTACCGGATGGGCTCCATGCACTGCCGCGTACCGCGGTGGGCTCCATGCATCCCTCAGTACCGGGATGGGCTTGTGCATCCCCGGTACCGGATGGCTCGTCAATTCCCCGGTACCGGATGAGCCCCGTGCACCCCCGGTACCGGGATGGCTCTGTGCATGCCCGGTACCAGAATGAGCCCCGTTCACCCGGTACCAGGATGGGCTCAGTGCATGCCCCGGTACCGGGATGGCTCAGTGCACCCCCGGTACCGGGATGGGCCCCGTGCATCCCTCGGTACGGATGGGCTTCCGTGCATGTCCCGGTACCAGGATGGGCTCCGTGCATGCCCCGGTACCGGGATGGGCTCGGGGGAATTCCCCGGTAGTGGATGGCTCCGTGCATGTCCCGGTACACGGATGGGCTCGGTGCATTCCCTGGTACCGGGATGGGCTCGGTGAATTCCCTGTACCGGGATGGGCTCGTGAATTCCCTGGTACCGGGAATGAGCCCCGTGCACCCCCCATACCGGATGAGCCCGTGCACCCCCGGTACCGGGATGAGCCCCGTGCACCCCTCGGTACCGGGATGGGCTCAGTCGCACTGCCCGGTACCGGGATGAGCCCGTGCACCCCCCGGTGCGTTCCTGCGGCTCCCCGAGCCGCGGCCGCCGTTGCGGCGGGCTGTGTGTGTGCTCAGCATGGCTGAGCTAATCTATCGCCAAACAAACACCCGGTGTTATTCCGAAAGAAGGTTTCCAAGCGACTCATTTCCCTTTTTTTAATAACTTCTCCTCCGGTGCCCTTTGCCACCCGAGCGGGGCGCATTCAATCAGGCTGCAGCCGGAGCGCGGCTGGCGGCAGCCTCAGCGAGGGGGGAAGCAGAGGCTGGGGACGGGGGGCACCCCTGGGTGCCCCAGCCAGACCCCCCCACCCTGCTCTCCCGGGGCCGATCTGCTCCGCTTTTATTGCTTTTCCCGATTTTTAATTGCCGTTTTTCCTCTGGGGACTGGCAGAGGTGCCGGGATGGGGAGAGGAGGGGGGGGGACACAGCAACAGCTGAGCGCCCACCACCGCTAATCCACACACCCTTTGCCAAATAACACCTCCCGCATAATGACTCTTGCCGCCCTTCCTGCAGCCTCTCAAGGAGCCCCCACAGCCGGGGACCCAAATTGGGGAGGGTGACACCGAGCTGAGCCCCCCCAGCCCCCAGCCTGGCCCGGCTCCAGCCTCGCCGCTGGTGCCTGGGCTCGGCTGCGGAGGGAAATGGCCCAGGAAAGATGAAGCTTCCTCTGCCGCCGCTTGGGTTGCTGCTGAAGGAATAAATCACATCCCCGTGCCCCCTCCTCCCTCCCCTCCGCGCTTTTTTATTTTTTCCCTGTTGCAAAAGGGAAAAGTCATTGTGGAGGAAGAGAGCAGGGACGCGAATTGATCCCAAATCAGTTCCAAATCGATCCCAAATCAATCCCAAGCAAAACCTAAATCAATCCCAAATAATCCAAATCAATCTCGAATCAATCCCAAATCAATCCCAAATAATCCCAAATCAATCCCAAATCAATTTGAATCAATCCGGAATCAATCCCAAATAATCCCAAATCAATCTGAAATTCAATATCCCGAATCAATCAGAAATCAATCCCAAAATCATCCCAAATCAATCCCAAATCAATCCCAAATCAATCTCGAATCAATCTTCGAATCAATCCCAAATAATCCCAAATCAATCCCAAATCAACCCCAAATCAATCCGAAATCATCCAAAATCAATCCGGAATCAATCCGAATCAATCCCAAATCAATCCCAAATCAATCCCGAATCAATCCCGAATCAATTCCAAGCAAAACCCAAATCAATCCAATCAATCCCACATAATCCCAAACAATTGAATCAATCCGGAATCAATCCAAATAATCCAAATTAATCCAAAATCAATCCCAAATCAACCCAAATCAACCCCAAATCAACCCCAAATCAATCCCAAATAATCCCAATTAATCCAAAATCAATCCCTATCAACCCCAAATCAACCCCAAATCAATCCCAAATCAATCCCAAATCAATTCCAAATAATCCCGAATCAATCCAAATCAATCCCAAATAATCCCCAAATTAATCTGAAATCAATCCGAAATCAATCCCAAATAATCCCAATCAAACCTAAATCAATCCCCAATAATCCTGGGGGGCACCAGGGGTACCAAGCGTACCAGGGGTGCCAGGGGTGCCAGGGGGTGCCAGGGGGGTGCAGGGTCAACTCTGTGCCCTGCTCCTGCGGCAGCCAGCCCCTGGTCACTCCTTGTGACCCCCCCAGCGCTCCTCTTGCCGGGTTTCAATCCAAAATCCCCTGTGGCACTTCGCTGGTGCCCCCCAGTTTCCTGTGGACAGATCCCGCTGGCACCGGGGATGCCAGGAGGTCTGCAGGGCACAGCCTGGCATTTCCCCCCTCTCTGGTGACCTTCTCAGTGCCCTGCCTCATCCAGGGAGGCTGTGGGAGTGGGGGGGGGCTCGGATTGGGGATTATGATCCCCCTTGATACGATCTTATAAAATTTCCCGGGCACGCTGAAATTACATTTCCATAGCTCGGGAGCAGCGATCCCTGCGAGCTCTGCAATACCTGCGGTTTTATGGCCACTTTATTGCAATAATAAGCGCGAAACGGGGAAGAAGGGCTGGGGAGGGGGTCAGGCAGAGGTGGGGTGAGCTGCTGAGGGCTTGGGGGCCCCCGGTTTTGGGGGGATTGGGGTGAAGCTGCTGCCTCTGTGCTGAAAAGCTGCGAGAGAGGTAGAGGGAATGTGTTCTGCTGGGGGAAACTGAGGCAGGAGCATCCCTGGTGCTGGAGATGTGGGAGTGATGTGGAACCCATCCCTGCTGGCTGTTTGTCCCCACACCATCCCCATGAGCTGCCCCTGTTCCCCCGATTTTGGGGGGACTGGGGTGAAGCTGCTCCCTCTCTGCTGTCATCATGGAAGAGAGGTAGAGAAATCTTGTTCTGCTGGGGGAAACTGAGGCAGGAGCATCCTGGGGGCCATCCCTGGTGCTGGAGATGTGGGACCTACCTGTGCCCCCTTGTCCCCACACCATCCCCATGAGCTGCCCCTGTCCCATATTTTGGGGGGACTGGGGTGAAGCTGCTGCCTCATCTGCTGTCATCATGGAAGAGGGGTAGAGAAATCTTGTTCTGTTGGGGGGAAACTGAGGCAGCAGCATCCTGGAGGCCATCCCTGGCGCTGGAGATGTGGGACCTGGCTGTGCTCCCTTGTCCCCACACCATCCCCATGAGGTCCCTGTGTGCCCCGATTTTGGGGGGACTGAGGTGAAGCTGCTGCCTCTGTGCTGAGGAGCTACAAGAGAGGTAGAGGAACCTGTTCTGCTGGGGGGAAACTGAGGCAGGAGCATCCTGGGGGCCATCCCTGGTGCTGGAGGTGTGGGAGTGATGTGGAACCCATCCCTGCTGGCTGTTTGTCCCCACACCATCCCCGTGAGCTCCCTGTGTGCCCCTGATTTTGGGGGGACTCAGGTGAAGCTGCTGCCTCTCTGCTGAAGAGCTGGATCTGCTGGGGGGAAACTGAGGCAGGAGCATCCTGGGGGGCATCCCTGGTGCTGGAGATGTGGGACCTGGCTGTGCTCCCTTGTCCCCACACCATCCCCATGAGCTGCCTGTGAGCTCCCTGATTTTGGGGGGACTCAGGTGAAGCTGCTGCCTCATCTGCTGAAGAGCTGCAGGAGAGGTAGAGGAACCTGTTCTGCTGGGGGAAACTGAGGCAGGAGCATCCCTGGCACTGGAGATGTGCAAGTGATGTGGGACCTGCCTGTGCCCCCTTGTCCCCACACCACCCCCATGAGCTGCCCCTGTCCCCACGCCCTCCTCTCCCCATGAGCTGCCCCTGTCCCCACGCCCTCCTCAGGGCAGTGCCCATGAGGAGCCCCCCACCCCAGTGCCCCCCACGAGGAGCTGTGTCCCCCCAAATCCAGCCCGGGCTGCTCCAGGCCYGCTGCCCAGCTCAGGGAGCTGCTGGGTGACAGCCACCCACCGTCCCTGTCCCTGCCACCCCCGTGTCCCCCTCCCTCCCCGTTTATCTCCTGTTTTCCCATCCATTCCCTTTTCTCCTCCAGCCCAATGACTCACACAAGCCCCGAATCCTTTGCCTGCCGCCGTCTCCTCCCTTCTATTATATTTTTTTTTTCCTTTGCTCTTAACAGCGCTTTTCCTTTTTCACCCGTGGGGGGAGAAACTCGCCTTGTACATTTATTTTATTTTTTTTTTTCTCCCAGCTCCTACCTCACCGCCAAGCCCTTAAAAGTAATAAATAAATAAAACAACGGCTGAGGAAAAGAAAAAGGCAGGAAACGAGTGACAGGGAAAAGGAACCAAAACGAAAGAAAGAAGGAGGAGGGAGAGAGAAAAAAAAAAAAGTCCTACTCGGGCTATGAAATATTTATTAGCCAGCGCGTGCCGAGCCCGTTAATAAAGCTGCAACATTTGCATATTTTTTATTTTTTTCTGTCAGCGAGGAGCGAGGTGAATGTTTGGGGGGTGAGGGCACAGCTGATCCAAAGCTGATCCCCCCTGAGGGTCCTGGCTCTGCTCGGGGTGACACCGGGGCTGGAGCACATCGGTGTCACCGGGAGGGGGACCCGGAACGGGGCTGGAAGGACCCCGGGGTGGGTTTGGTTGGGTTTGGTTGGACTTGGTGACTTTGGTGGGTTTGGTGGATTTGGTTGGGTTTGGTTGGATTTGGTGGATTTGGTGAATTTGGGTGGGTTTGGTTGGATTTGGTGGATTAGGTGAATTTGGTTGGATTTGGTGATTTTGGTGGATTTTGGTGGGTTTGGTTGGGTTTGGTTGGACTTGGTTGGGTTTGGTTGCATTTGGTGGGTTTGGTTGGATTTGGTGGATTTGGTTGGATTTGGTGGATTTGGTGGACTTGTTGATTTTGGTGGGTTTGGTTGGGTTTGGTTGGATTTGGTGATTTTGGTGGACTTGGTGGATTTGGTGGGTTTGGTTGGATTTGGTTTGGTTTGGTTGGATTTGGTGATTTTGGTGGATTTGGTGGATTTGGTGACTTTGGTGGGTTTGGCGGGTTTGGTTGGGTTTGGTGAATTTGGTGGATTTGGTGGATTTGTTGATTTTGGTGGGTTTGATTGGGTTTGGTTGGATTTGGTGGATTTGGTTGGATTTGGTGATTTTGGTGGACTTGGTGGGTTTGGTGATTTTGGAGGATTTGGTGGGTTTGGTGGGTTTGGTTGGATTTGGTGAATTTGGAGGATTTGGTGGATTTGGTTGGGTTTGGTTGGATTTGGTGAATTTGGAGGATTTGGTGAATTTGCTGAATTTGGTGAATTTGGTGGGTTTGGCTTTGGTGAGCTCATCCAGACTCTCCTCTGGCTGAGGAGGTGCTGGTGCCAGCTTCACCTGTCCTGGTGCTGGGGTGCCCATCCCAGTGCTGGGGGTGCCCGTGCCAA
>NDFG01004912.1:0-16539 GCA_002167245.1 Sporophila hypoxantha | reverse complement strand
TTTGGGGGATTTTTTTTAGGATTTTGGGGATTTTTTGGGGCGATTTTTTAGGATGTTTTTGTGATTTTTTAGGATTTTTGGGGTTTTTGTGTCCTCCACCTGTCCCTCACTGGATCAATTTCAGTGAATTTTTAATCTGATTTTTTGGGCAATTTAGTGAATTTTGGGGGCGATTAACATCTTCGGGATTTTTGGGATTTTTTTTTACAATATTTTGGGGATTTTTTGGGTGTGGTTTTTTTGGTTGTCCCTCACTAGGACTAATCAGTGAATTTTTTCAGTGAATTTCGCTGATTTTTGGGGCCAATTCAATGAATTTTGGGTGTAAAATCTTCATGATTTGGGATTTTTTAGGATTTTTGGGATGTTTTTGGGATGTTTTTAGAATTTTTTGGGGATATTTTTGGGATTTTTAGGCGAATTTTTTTTTTAGATTTTTTTGGGGTTTTTGGTGTCCCTCACTGTGAATAATTTAAGGATTTTTTGGGCGGATTCAGGAAACTTCGCAGGCCAATTTTAATTGAATTTTGGGGTTAAAATCTGCAGGATTTTGGGATTTTTTAGGATTTTTTGGGGATTTTTTTGGGATTTTTTTGCGGGGTTTGGGTGTCCTTCACCTGTCCCTCACTGTGACCAATTTTATGGAATTTCAAAAATTTTCAATTTTTAAGTGAATTTTGCTTGATTTTTCGGGCAATTAAATTGAGTTTGGGGTAAAATCTTCGGGATTTTGGCGGATATTTTTCCCAATATTTTGGGGATTTTTTTGGGATTTTTTGGGGATATTTTTAGGATTTTTTTTTGGGATATTTTAAGATTTTTTGATATTTTTTTGGGGATGTTTTGGTGTGATTTTTTGGGATTTTTTTTTGAGTGGGATTTTTGGGGATATATTTTAGGAATTTTTTGGATTGTTTTTGGGAATATTTTTAGGATTTTTTGGGGATATTTTTAGGATTTTTTGGGATATTTTTGGGATATTTTTGGTGCTGTTTTGCGGCTGTTTATGGGGATATTTTTAGGGATTTTTTTGCGGCTGGTGTTGGGCTGTTTTTGGGAATATTTTGCGGCTTGTTTTTGGGCTGTTTTTGGGCTGTTTTGGCGATGTTTTGTGGATATTTTGGTCTGTTTTTGCGGCTGTTTTTGGGCTGTTTTTGGGATGTTTTTGGGATGTTTTGGCTGTTTTTGCGCTGGTTTTGGGAATGTTTTTGGGCTGTTTTTTGGGCTGTTTTTGGGCTGTTTTTGGGCTTTTTTGGGCTGTTTTGGGGATATTTTTTAGGATTTTTTTAGGATTATTTTGTGGGTGTTTTGGGCTGTGTTTTGGGCGTTTTTTTGAGCTGTTTTTGGGCTGTTTTTGGGCTGTGTTTGGGCTGTTTTTGGGCTTGTTTTGGGATGGTTTTGGCTGTTTTTGGGCGATATTTTGGGCTGCTGTTTTTGGGGAGTATTTTTTTAGGATTTTTGGGGGATGGTTTTTGGGATATTTTGGGCTGTTTTTGGGCTGTTTCGGTGTCCCTGACCCGTCGGTGCCCCCGTTGCCAGGTGCCGTGCGCATGGTGATGCTGCACCACGAGAGCAGCGGCAGCGCCCAGCGAGGCGCGCAAGCGCGAGGAGCAGGCCCAAGCTGACGCGCGTGCGCCGCCATCGGCCCGCCGAGGTGCGCCACTTCTTGGAGCAGCGTGAGAAGGTACCGGGCACGCTTTGCACGGCCGGGCCACCTGTGGGGATCCTGGGGGACCTGGGCACGCTGGCGCGCAGGGGCACCTGGGGGCACCCTGGGGTACAGCTGGAGGCACCTGGGGGCACTCTGGCCGTACAGCTGGGCGGCACCTGGGCACAGCTGGGGGCACCTGGGATACACCTGGGCAGAGCTGGGATTACACCGGGGGCACCTGGATTACACCTGGTCACAAGCTGCGGTTACACCTGGGATACACCTTGGGGGCACCTGGGCACACCTGGGGCGGACAGGCTGGGCACAGTCGGGCACACCTGGGGGGCCACCTTGGGACCCTTGGGCACAGCTAGGATACATCTTGGCACAGCTGGAGTACACCTGGGAGATACCACCTGGGCACAGCAGGGGGCACCTGGCTGCGGGAAAAAATGGGAAAATTGGTGGAGGAAAAAACTGCGTGAAATTTGGGGTTTAGGACACCCGGGGACACCTGGCATACACCTGGGGACAGCTGGCGCCCCTGGGATGCACCTGTGGAGGAAACAACGGAGAAAAATTGGCTAAAAATGTGAAAATTTGAGAAAATGGAGTTGGAAAATTGAAGGGTTTAGCGGACAAACCTGCTGGGCACACCCTGGGCCACAACCTGCGGCACAGCTGGGCACACCTGACGACACCATTGTCGGTGCCCATTGATGACCATTGATGACCGATCAATAACCATTGGGTGCCACTGATGACCATTGATGACATCAATAACCATTGGGGTGCCCATTGGCTGACCATTGGTGCCCATTGCCTGACCATTGATGACCATCATGACAACCAATGACCATGCTACCATTGCGTGGTCCATCGATGACCATTTGGGCATCAGTGACCATTGGGTTGCCCACTGATGACCATCAGGTGAACCATTAGGCGTCTACTAAAGACTTTGATGACCACCAACGAACACTGCTGACCATCCATTGACCATTGCTGACCATTGGTGCCCATTCAACATGACCATTGCTGCCATCGATGACCATCAATGACCATTTGATGGACCCCTGGGTGCCATCATGACCATCAATGACCATCAATTGACCATTGCCTGACCATTTGCTGACCACCAGGTGCCCATCAATGCCCATTAGCTATCCCTTTAATGACTTTTGATGACCACCAGTGACCACCGGGTTGCCCATCAATTGCCCATTGCCTGACCATTGCTGACCCATTGGGTGTCCATCAATGCCAATTTAGGTATCTCTTATGACTTTGGAATGACCGACCAAGGGACCATTGGGGCCCATCAACAATAACCATTGGATGACCATTGCTGACCATTGGCGTGGCATCAATGACATTTTGAGTGCCATCAATAACATTGGCTGACCATTGGGTTGCCCATCAATACATTTGCTGACCATCCATGACCATCCATGACCATCAATGACCATTGCTGACCGCGGGGTGCCCACCAATTGACCAATTTCTGACCACAGGGTGCCATCCAATGCCCACTGGGTCCCCAATTGCTGTCCATTGGGTGCCCATTGCTGACCACTGGGGTGCCCTATCAATGACCATTGCTTGACCATCGGGGTGTCCATTGGATGACTCTCAGTTGACAAGGATTGACCACTGGCGTGCCATTGCTGACCATTGGGTGCCCATCAATGACCATCAATGACCAATTGCTGACCATTGGGTGCCCATGGGTGCCCATCAATGACCATTGCTGACCACGGGGTGCCCATCAATGACCATTGGGGCCCATTGACCTGGCCATTGGTGCCCATCAATGACCGTTTGGCTGACCATGGGGTGCCCATCAATGGCCAATGGGTCCCATTGCTGTCCATTGGGTGCCCCTTGCTGCCCACTGCGGTGCCATCAATGGACCAGTTTGCTGACCTCGGTCTTTCCGCGGTGCATGGATGACTCTAGTGACAAGGATGACCACTGGGTGCCCATTGCTGACCAATTGGGGTGCCCATTGCTGGACCATTGGGTGCCCCATTGCCTGACCATTGGGTGCCATCGATGGACACTGGGTGCCCCATTGCGTGCCATTCAATGACCATTTGCTGACCCATTGGGTGCCCATCAATGGACCGATTCCATACCATCCATGACCATCAATGACCTATTTGCTGACCGCGGGTGTGGCCCACCAATGAGACCGTTGCTTGACTTGGGGGTGCCCATCCCTGCCAAACCGCCGGTCCCCATTGCTGTCCATTGGGGTGCCCCTTGCTGACCACTGGGTGCCCATTCAATGACCATTGCTGATCCGATCGGGGTGTCCATGGATGACTCTCAGTGGACAAGGATGACCACTAGGTGGGGGCCCCCTTGCCTTTTGACCATTGGGTGCCATTGCCTGTCCATTGGGTGCCAAATAAAAAAAAACATCGATGACCACTGGGTGCACCCATTCAATGACCATTGCTGACCATTGGGTGTGTCCATTTGATGACCATTTGGGTGCCAACAAACTTCCGAACCTCGAATGTGTATACAATCGTCGCCTTCGAATCAATACCATTGGGTGCCCATCAATGACCATTGCTGACCATTGGGTGCCCCATCAATGGGACCATTGGGGTGCCCATCAATGACCATTGCTGACCATTGGGTGCCCATCAATGGCCCATTGCTGACCATTGGGTGCCCATCAATGGACCATTGGGTTGCCCATCAATGACCATTCAATGACCAATGCTGACATTGGGTGCCCATCGGATGACCATTGCTGACCACTGGATTGCCCATCATGACCATTGAGTGCCCATTGAGCCATTTGATGCCCATCAATGGACCCTCGATGACCAGTTTTTGGGGTGTCCATGGATGACTTCTCAATGACCAGTTGCCTGTTACTACTGGGTGCCCATCAATGACCATTGGGTGCCCATCAATGACCATTTCTGACCCACTCGGCCCATCAATGACCTTGGTGTACCAATTGCTGACTATTGATGACCATCAATGACCATTGCTGACCGGTTGGGTGTCCATGGATGGACCATCAATGCACCTTGGGTGCCCCATGGGTGCCCATCGATGACCATCAATGACCATTTCGATGACCATTTGCTGACCATTTTGACCACGCCGGGGTGCCCAATCAATGCAACCGCGGTCCCCGTTGCTGTCCATTGGGCACCCGTACCTGCCGCCCCGGCCCCCCCAGGTGCCCCCCAGCTTGCCCACCCAGGTGCGCCCATCAATGCCCATTTTAAAGGCTTATTTCCCCCCTTTTTTAATGGGGGGGGGGAAAAACCCTTTTTTGAATTTTTTGACCCCACCAATTGACCATTAGGTGCCCATGCGATGACCATCGATGACCAATTTGATGACCACTGGGTGCCCATTCATGACACCATGCCACCGGGTTTGGCCCATCAATGCCCATTAGCTATCCCTTAATGACTTTTGAGATCCATCAATGACCATTGGGATGCACCCATGGATGACCATTGGAGTGCATTGGTGCCATTGGTGCCCATGGATGACCATCAGTGACCACTGCCTGTACCATTGGCTGCCCATCAATGACCATCAATGACCCACTGGTCCCATAAATGAACATGGCTGACCATTGCTGACCACTTCTGACCCATTGCTGACCATGGGTGTCCATCAGATGACCATTGCTGACCATTGCTTGACCACTGGGGTGACCATTGGGTGCCATCAGATGACTTGCTGAGCATTGCTTGACCATTGGGTGCGCCATGGGTGCCCATCAATTGACCATTGCTGACATTTGGGCGCCCATCATGACCATTGGGTGCCCATCAATGACCATCCAATGACCACTGGGGCCCATCAATGACCATTGCTGACCATTGGTGACCATCAGTGACCATTGCTGACCACTGGGTGCCCATCGAATGACCATCTGCTTGACCATCGATGACCATAGCTGACCATTGGGTTGCCCATCATGACAATTGTGACCATTGGGTTGCCCATCAATGACCATTGGGTGCCCATGGGTTGCCCATCATGACCATTGGGTGTCCCATGGGTGCCCATCAATGACCCATTGGGTGCCATGGGTGCCCATCGATGACCATCAATGGCCATCGATGACCATTGCTGACCATTGCTGACCAATGGGTGCCACCCACCAATGACCTATTGCTGGACCATTGCTGACCATCCTATGTACCATTGCTGAACCATTGGGTGCCCATCAATGACCATTGCTGACCACTGGATGCCTTCAGATGACCATTGAGTGCCCATTGCTTGCCCATTTTTGATGCCATCCCAATGACCATCGATGCACCATTGGGTGTCCATGGATACTTCATCAATGACCATTGCTGGACTACTGGTTGCCCATCAATGACCATTGGAGTGACGCATCGTGACCAATTGCTGACCATTGGTGCCCGATGGGGTGACCATCGATGAGCCCATTGGGTGCCCAATGGGTGCCCTCAATGACCTTGCGTGACCATTGATGCCATTGGGTGGCACATCAATGACCATCAATGACCATTGCTGACCATTGGTGTTCCCCATGGATGATCTCAATGACCATTGCTGGACCATCGATGACCATTGGTTGTCCATGGCGTGCCCATCAATGGACCATTGCTACCATTGCTGCCCATCAGTGACCATTGCTTGACCATTGGGTGCCATCATGACCATTGGGTGCCCATCAATGCCCATTTGCTGACCACGGGGTGCCCAATCACTCGCCACCGGTGTCCCCATTGCTGTCCATTGGGCACCCCGTATCCTGCCCCCGCCCCCCCCCAGGAGCCCCCAGGTGCCCCCAGGTTTGCCCGCCAGGTGCCCCCAGGTGCCCCCCAGGTGCCCGCAGGTGACGCTGGCCACGCCCCCCGCAGTGGTTGCAGTTCAAGCAGCAGTCGCGGCTGGAGGGCAGAAGCGCAAGAGGCGCTGGACCTGCAGCTGCGACTTCATCGTGGGCCAGACGGAGCGCTACTCGGACTGCTGAGCCGCAGCCTCAACGCCCGCGGCCCCGCCCCGGCTGGGCCCTCCCTGCCCAGGTAACCCCGGGGCGGGGGGCATTCTCAGGGTGCATCTCGGGGGGTTTGGTAGGGCAACCTGTCGAGGGGGTTTGGGGCATTCAGGGCATCTCGGGGGGTTGGGGGCATCTCAGTGGGTCAGGGGAGCTCTTGTGAGGGCATCTCAGGGGCCGTCTGGGGGGCATCTCGGGGGTCTGGGGGCATCTGGGAGGGGTTTGGGGCATCTCAGGGGATCTGGGAGGGTGTTTGGGGGCATTCTTGGGGGTTGGGGTACCTGGGAGGGGTTTGGGGGCATCTCAGGGGGTCTGGGGCATCTCAGGGGGTCTGCGGGCATCTCGTGGGCATCTCGGGGGGTCAGGGGGCACTCTCAGGGGGGTTTGGGGGCATCTCAGGTGGGGTTTGGGGCATCTCAGGGGGGCATCTTCAGGGGGTCTGGGGCATTTCAGGGGGCATCTCAATGGGGTGCTGGGGCATCTGGGAGGCGTTTTGGAGGATCTCAGGGGGATCTCGGGGGTCAGGGGCATCTCAGGGGGTTGGGGCATCTCAGGGCATCTCGGTGGCGGTCAGGGGGCATCTCAGGGGGGTTTGGGGGCATTCTCAGGGGGTTTGGGGGCATCTCAGGGGGCATCTCATGGGGGTCTGGGGCATTTCAGCGGGGCATGCTCAAGGGGTCTGGGCATCTGGGAGGGGTTTGGGAGGCATCTCAGGGGGCATCTCAGGGGTTCTTGTGGGCATTCTAAGGGGCATCTCGGGGGGTTGGGGGCAGTTGCTTCAGGAGCATGCTCGGGGGGTTTGGGGGCATCTGGCTTGGAGGGCATTTCAGGGGGTTTGGGGGCATCTCAGGCGGGTTTGGGGTCATCTCAGGGGGTTTGGGGGCACCTGCAGGAGGGGTTTGGGGCATTTCAGGGGGCTTGGGGGCATCTCAGGGGTTTGGGGATCTCAGGGGGGTCTGGGGGCATCTCGGGGTTTGGGGACCATCTCAGGCGTTTGGGGGCATCTTAAGGGTTCTGGTGGGCATCTCGGGTGGCATCTCGGGGGGCATCTCGGGTGGGTTTGGGGGCATCTTGGATGGGCTTTCAGGGGGTTCTGGGGGCATCTCAGGGGCATCTCAGGGGGGTCTGGGGGCATCTCAGGTGGGTTTGGGGCAGCTCATGGGGGTCTGGGGCACCATCGGGGGCATCTCGGAGGGGCATCTCGGGGGGGTTTGGGGCAACTCAGGGGGCTCTGGAGGGGTTTGGGGGCATCTCGGGGGCATCTCAGGGGGCAGCTCGGGGGGTTGGGGGCACCTGGGAGGCGGTTTGGGCCATCTCAGAGGTGTCTGCGGAGGGGTTGGGGCATCTTGGAGGGCATTTCAGGGGGTTAGGGGCACCTCGGGGGGTTTGGGGCACTGAGAGGGGTTTGGGGGCATTCTCAGGGGCCATCTCAGTGGGTTCTGGGGGGGGCATCTTCGGGGGTTTTGCGGGCATCTCAGGGGGTTTGGGAGCATCTCAGTCGCAATCTCGGGGGTTTGGGGGCATCTATAAGGGGTCTGGGCGGCAGCTCAGGGGGGTTTGGGGGATTCTTCAGGGGGTTTGGCAGGCACCTCAGGGGGTTTTGGGGGCATCTCAGGGGGCATCTCAGGGGGGGGGACATCTCAGAGGGCACCTGAGGAGATTCAGGGCATCTAGGGGGGTCTGGGGCATCTCAGGGGGTTTGGGGGCACCTGAGAGGGGTTTTTTGGGGCTCTCAGGGGGTTTGGGGGATTCTCGGGGGTGGTCTGGGGCATCTCAGGGGGGCACCTCAGGCGGGTTTGGGGGCATCTTAAGGGTTGGGGGGCATCTCGGGTCCATCTCAGGGGCATTTTCTTTCAGGGGGTGTGGGACATTTCTCAGAGGCGGCCACGCTGAGGAGATCAGGGGGCATCTTCAGCGGGGTTTGGGGGCATCTCAGGCGGGCAACCCTCGGGGGGCATCTCAGGGGTCTGGGGGCACCCAGGTGATGTGGGTGGGGCCCTGGTGTACCTGTGGCTGCTCAGGAGGTTTCAGGTGTCCCCCATGGGTGCCCAGGTGTCACCCGCACTCCTTGCCCAGGTGTTGCCCATGGGTGCCCAGGTTGTCACCCGTGGGTGCCCAGGTGTGCCCATGGTGTCACCCAGGTGTGCCCAGGTGTGCCCAGGTGTGCCCAGGTGACACCAGTGGTGCCCAGTTGTGCCCAGGTGTGCCCAGGGTGTCACCCATGGGTGCCCAGGTGTGCCCAGGTGTCACCCACGGGTGGCCCAGTGTGTGCCCAGGTGTCACCCGTGCGGTCCCAGGGTGTGCCCAGGTGTCACCCAGTGTGCCCAGCTGTGTGCCAGGTGTGCCAGGTGACACCCAGTGGGTTGCCCAGTGTGGTGCCCAGGTGTGCCCAGGTGTCACCCATGGGTGCCCAGGTGTTGCCCAGGTTGTCACCCACGGGTGCCAGAGGTGTGCCCAGGTGTCAACCGTGGGTTGCCCAGGTGTGCCCAGGTGTCACCCAGCGTGCTGCCCAGGTGTGCCCAGGTGTGCCCAAGGTGTCACCGTGGGTGCCCAGGTGTGCCCAGGTGTCACCACGGGTGCCCAGGTGTGCCCAGGTGTCAACCCCGTGGTGGTGCCCAGGTGTGCCAGTGTCACCCAGGTGTGCCAGGTGTGCCCAGGTGCTGCCCAGGTGTCACCCTGGCGTGCCCAGGATGTTGCCCAGGTGTGCCCAGGTTGTCACCCGTGGGTGCCCAGGTGTGCCCAGGTGTGCCCAGCGTGTCACCCAGGTGTGCCCAGGTTGTGCCCATGGTGTACGCGGCCCCTCCCCCACGCCTGCTCCCTCTCTCCGCAGCCTTCGGCCGAGGCCCCCCCCGGCCCCTGGTGCGACCTCCTGGTGACCCTGCCCCCGCTAGGTAACGCCCGCTCCCTCACCCACCTGGCCCCGCCCCCTAGTAACCACCTGGCCCCGCCCCAACTCACCTGCCCCCGCCCCACAGTCACCAGGCTCCCACCCCCAACTCACCTGCGCCCCGCCCCCAAACTCACCAGGCCCGCCCCACCATTTACCTGCCCCGCCCCCAAACTCTACCTGCCCCCACCCCACACTCACCTGGTCCCCGCCCCCAAAACTCACCTAGCCCCGCCCCCACCCTCACCCGGCCCCGCCCCCTCGCATGTAATTGCCCCACCCCCTAACCACCGTGGCCCCGCCCCCGTAACCCACCTGGCCCGCCCCCGCAGGTAATGCCCGGCCCCCAAATCCCACCAGCCATGTCCCCACACTCACCTTGGCCCCGCCCCCAACTCCCAGGTGCCCCCCCCACAGGTAATCACCCTGTCGCCCCATTTTCACCTCGCCCCGCCCCCACCACTCCCTGGCCCCGCCCCACAGCTCACCTGGGCCCCACCCCCAAATTCCACCTCGGCCCTGCCCCCTTCACCTGGCACCGCGCCCCATTCGCCCCGCCCCCACCTGGCCCCGGCCCCCATCCCTCACTGGTCCAATTTATGGAGGGCTCTCTCAAAAATTTGGGGATTTTTTTGGAGATTTTTTTTGCTCTCGGGGGATTTTTTAGCGATTTTTTGGGATTTTTTTTTTAGGTCTTTGGGAATTTTGGGTTTATGGGGGGGGGTTTTATTGGGGGACCTTTTTTTTCTGGGCATTTTTTTTAATTTTTTGGGATTTATGGGGGGATTTTTTTTCAGGATTTATACGGGTCCCCAGGTGGGGTGATTTTTTTTTATTTTTTGGGGATATTTGGGGATTTTTTTGGGGTTTTTTGGGGGAATTTTTGGGGGATTTCTTTTGGGGGATTTTTTTGGGATTTGGGTTTTTTTTATTTGGGATATTTGGGACTTTTTTTGTCGGGGATTTTTTGGGGAACTTTTTTGGGATTTTTTGGCACATGTTTTTGATTGGGGATTTTTTTTTTTTTAATTTTTTGGGAATTTTTGGGGATCATGAGATTTTTTAAATTTTGTGCCCTCACTTGTTCCCTCACTGTGCCTCTAACCAAAGTGAATTTTTAAGTAGACAATCTCTCTGTCTCTGCGGACATTTTTTAGGTGTCCATTTATAAGTGAATTCTTTGGTCCTATATGTGGGTAAATCTTAGGATTTTGGGGGGATTTTGGGGATTTTTTTGGGGTGGTGTCTCCTCCTTGTCCCTGCACTTGTGACCAGTGTTTTTTGGGAGCTTCTTTTATATATGTGAATTTTTTTTGTCTCCTAGACTTGTTATCCTGATCTTTGTGCTGTATATATTTTCCACAAATGTTGTGTGGGAGATCTGTTTGGAGTGGGTTTTTCTGTAGGTTATATATAGGAAATGATTCCCTCACCTGGTCCCCCCTCTATCTGTCGTATCTATTCGAGTGATTTAATTATTTTTTGTGCCGGTCCAAGTCGTAATGAATCTCTTGGGTCAGATTACTCTCACCCCCTATTTTTAGAGGATATTTGGGGATATTATTTTGGTGGGTTGTTTTTGTGTGTACCATACGACTGTGAATATTTAAAGTAATTTCATATAGTGTGAAGTTTCAGCTGATTTTGTGTCCATTGGTGAATTTGGTGTAATTCTTTCCTATGTGGCAAATCTTTGCGCGACATTTGGGAATTTTTGGCAGGAATTTTGTGGCGGGATTTTTTTGGGATTTTTTTGGGTTTTTTTGGGGTTTGCCCCTCCTCACCTGTCCCCTCCCCGCAGGTGCTGAGCGGGGCCGGGACCCTCCCCCGCCCTGGGGGCCCCGTTGAGGAAGTATGAGGATGTTCGAGGCTGATGGAGGAGGAAGGTGAGAACCCGGGCTGGGCCGTTTTTGGCGGCCGTTTTGGGGCCATTGAGGCCATTTTGGGGCCATTTGAGGCCATTTTGGGGCCATTGGCGGCTCCATTTTTGGCCCATTTTGGGGCCATTTTGGGGCCATTGAGGCCATTTTGGGGCCATTGGGCCCATTTTGGCGCCATTTTTGGGGCCATTTGAGGGCCATTGCAGGCCATTTTTGGGGCCATTTTTGGGGCCATTTTGGGCCATTTTCAGCCATTTGGGGCCATTTTTCGGCCATTTTTGGGGCCATTTTTTGGGGCATTTGGGCCATTTTGGGGCATTTGGCCATCTTGGGCGCCATTTTGGCGGCCATTTTGGCGGCCATGGGCATTTGGGGCCATTTTGGGGCCATTTGGGGCCATTTGCGGGCCATTTTGGGGCCATTTTGGGGCCATTTTCGGCCATTTTGGGGCCATTTTGGCGCCATTTTTGGCCATTTTCGGTTATTTTTTCCTGCATTTTGTGCCATTTTTTGTTCAATTGTTCATTTTGGTGCCATTTTTCTTGCCATTTTTGCTCCATTTTCTGCCATTTTTTGCCATTTTGATTCAATTTTGACCATTATGGTTGCCATTTTGTGCCACTTTGTGCCATTTTTTGGCCATTTTGTTCAATTTTGGGGCCATTTTGATGCCGTTTGGTGCCATTTTTGCTGCCATTGGCGGCCAACTTTTTGTCATTTTGGCCATTTGTGCCATTCAGTGGCCATTTTGTGCCATTGGGGCAATTTTTTGTCATTTTGTGCCACTTTGGTGCCATTTTTTGCTCCATTTTCTCATTTTGCCATTTTTGGTGCCATTTTGCTCCATTTTGTGCTGCTATTTTCTGCCATTTTGCATTTTTACCACTTCGGTGCCATTTGGCTGCAATTCGTTGTCATTTTTTTGGCGCATTTTCTGCCATTTTGCCCATTTGTGCCATTTTGGTGTTCCATTTGCTGCAATTTTGGTGCCATTTTTTTTGCTCCATTTTCTGCCATTTTTGCCACTTTTTGCCATTTGACTTCAATTTTTGGGCCCATTTGGCTTGGCCATTTTCGGTGTTCATTTGCCTGCCAACTTTTGGTGCCATTTTTTGCTCCATTTGGTTCTGTTTTCTGCCATTTTATTGCCTGTTTTGTTTCAAATTTTGGTGCCATTTCGGATGCCATTTTGTGCCCATTTGTGGCCAATTTTTTCTCATTTTTGGCCGTTTGGTGCCGTTTGTTGCACTTTGGGTTGCCATTTTTGGCCGTTTTGGTTGCCATTTTTCGCCATTTCTGCTCCATTTTCTGCCCATTTTTTTGCCATTTTGATTCATTTTTGCCATTTTGCTGCCATTTTCGCCATTTTGTGCCCACTTTGGTGCCATTTTTGGGCAATTTTTGCTGCAACTTTAGTGCCATTTTTTGCTCCATTTTGATGCCCGTTTTTGGCCATTTTTGGCTATGATTTGGTTCCATTTTTGGTGCCATTTTCTGCCATTTTTGGCCGTCTTGCTGCAATTTTGGTGCCATTTTTGGTGCACTTTAGTTTCCATTGTTTTGCCATTTTGATTCCATTTTTGGCTGTTTTTGGTGCCATTTTTGGGCCATTTTCATTCATTTTGTTTGCACTTTGTGCACATTTTTTTGGCCATTTTGGTGCCATTTGCTGCATTTGGTGCCGTTTTGCGCTCCATTTGGTCCGTTTTCTGCCATTTTATGCTGTTTTGTTTCCAAATTTTTGGTGCCATTTTAGGTGCCATTTGTGGCCATTTTGCTGCACTTTAGTTTCCATTTTTGGTCATTTTCGATCAATTTTGGTGCCATTTTCTGACCAAATTTTGACCCTTTTTGTTACATTTGGTGCATTTATGCAATTTTCGGTGCATTCTTTGGCCCATTTCGTGCCATTTTGATGCCATTTTGCCTGCCAATTTTTGGCCATTTCTGCTATTTTTGGCCCCATTTTCTGCCATTTTTTGCCATTTTGGTGCCATTTTTCTGCCGTTTTTTTGCTCCATTTTTCTGCCATTTTTCTACCATTTTGGACCACTTTGGTGGCCATTTGTCCAATTTGCGTGCGCAATTTGGTAGCCATTTTTTGGCCCATTGTGGTGCCTTTTGATGCCATTTTTGACATTTTTGTGCCATTTTTTGGCTGCCAATTTTTGTCATTTTGGTGCCATTTTCTGCCATTGCGTACCCATTTTTGACAATTTTGTTGCCATTTTTGGCCATTTTTGCTCCATTTTCTGCCATTTTCTGTCCTTTTGGTGCCGTTTGTCTCCGTTGCTGACCACTGGGTTGCGCCCTGGCCAGGTGAGGCGAGAAGGAGGACTACGATCGCGGCCAGGAGCGCCTGGTGGCGACGTCGATCACCAGCAGAGTGGTCGACCTGGCCATGGAGGGTGAGTGACCACAAAATCGCCCAAAATCAACCCAAATCGACCTGGAATAGCCCAAAAATGCACAAAAAACCCATAAAAAATACCCCAAATAACAAAAAATAATCCCAAAATTCAACCAAACATTACCCCAAAACCCTGAGCAGGAGCTGGATGGCTTGTCAGGGAGGGTGAGTGGACCTAAAATTAAACCCAAATTAACCAAATTCAAAAATGCCCTTAAAAATACAAAAAAACCATAAAAAGTATTCCCTAAATAACCAAAATTAACCTGAAATAGCCCAAAAATTCAGCAAACCCTGAGCAGGGAGCTGGAACGAAGCTGGCCAGGGAGGGTGAGGGACCCAAAATCGCCCTAAAAATTAACCCACAATTGACCCAATTCAGAAAAAATGGCCAAAAATTACAAAACCACGCCATAAAAAATACCCCAAAATAAACCCAAAATCGACCCAAAATACCCCAAAACCCTGGCAGGTTTGGATGAAGTTGGCCAGGAGGGTGATGGGGCCCAAACAATCACCCAAAATTAACCCAAAAATTTCGGAAAAATGGCCAAAATACAAAAAACCCATAAAAATACCCCAAATAACCAAGAAATTACCCCAAAAATCAACCCCAAAATACCCTCAAAACCCTGAGCAGGAAGCTGGATGAGCTTGGCCGGGAGGGTTGAGTGACCCAAAATCGCCCAAAATTAACCCAAATTCAGAAAATGGGCCAAAATTACAAAAACCCATTAAAAAATACCCCAAAATAACCCAAAATTAACCTGAAATTTCCCAGAAAGCATCAAAACCCTGAGCAGGAGCTGGATGAGTTTGCCAGGGAGGGTGGAGGGACCCAAAATCGCCCAAATTAACTCCAAAATTTCAGAAAAAATGGCCAAAATTACAAAAAGCCTCTAAAAAATACCCTAAAAATAACCCAAAATCAACCAAAATAACCCCAAAACCCGGAAGGAGCTGGATGAGCTGGCCAGGGAGGGTGAGGACCCAAAATACCCAAAATTTAACCCAAAATCGACCCAAAATACAGAAAAATGCCTTAAATACCAAAAAACCCATAAAAATCCCCAAAAGTAACCCAAAGTTAACCTGAAATAGCGCCCAAAAATCAGCAAAACCCTGAGCAGGATTGGATGAGTTGGCCAGGGAGGGTGAGGGACCCCAAAATGACCCAAAAATTAAACCCAAAATACAGGAAAAATACCCAAAATAAAAAAAAAAAATTTAAAAACCCCAAAATAACCCAAAATTAACCTGAAATAGCCCAAAATCACCAAAAACTGAGAAGGATCTGGATGGAGCTGGCCAGGGAGGGTGAGTGACCCAAAATGCACCCAAAATCAACCCAAAATGGACAAAATACCCGAAAATGCAATAAAACCCCATAAAAATACCCCAAAATACCCAAAATTAACCTGAAATAGCCCAAAAATCAGCAAAACCTTTGGCAGGAGCTGGATGAGCTGGCCAGGGACGGTGAGTGACCCAAAATCGCCTAAAATTAACTCAAAATTAACCCAAAATGAGAAAAATACCCAAAATACAAAAAACCCCCATAAAAATATCCCAAAATATCCAAAATTAACCCAAAATCAACCCAAAATATCTCAAAACCCTGAGCAGGAGCTGGACGAGGTGGCCAAGGAGGGTGAGGCACCCAAAATCGCCCAAAATTAACCCAAAATTAACCCAAAATCGCCCAAAATTAGCCCAAAATTAACCCAAAATGAGAAAAATGGCCAAAAATACAAAAAAACTCATAAAAATACCCCCAAATAACCAAAAATTACCCCAAAATCAACCCAAAATACCCCAAAACTCTGAGCAGGAGCTGGATGAGCTGGCCAGGGAGGGTCAGGGACCCAAAATCACCCAAAATCACCCAAAATTAACCCAAAATTCAGAAAAATGGCTAAAAATACAAAAACCCCTAAAAATACCCCAAAATACCCAAAATTAACCTGAAATAGCCCAAAAATCAGCAAAACCCTGAGCAGGACCTGGAGGAGCTGGCCAGGGAGGGTGAGTGACCCAAAATCACCCAAAATTAACCCAAAATTAACCCAAAATTCAGAAAAATGGCAAAAATAAAAAAAACCTCATAAAACTACCCCAAAATATCCAAAATTAACCTGAAATAGCCCAAAAACCTGGAGCAGGATTTGGATGGGCTGGCCAGGGAGGGTGAGTGATCCAAAATCGCCCAAAATTAACCCAAAATACAAAAAACGCCATAAAAATACCCAAAATAACCCAAAATCAACCCAAAATACCCCAAAACCCTGAGCAGGAGCTGGATGAGTTGGCCAGGGAGGGTGAGGGACCCAAAATCACCCAAAATTAACCCAAAATTCAGAAAAATGGCTAAAAATACAAAAACCCCATAAAAATACCCCAAAATAACCAAAAATAACCCAAAATCAACCCAAAATACCCCAAAACCCGGAGCAGGAGCTGGATGAGCTGGCCAGGGAGGGTGAGTGACCCAAAATCACCCAAAATTAACCCAAAATTAACCCAAAATGCAGAAAAATGGTGTTCCCAGGTGTGTCCCCCAGGTGTGTCCCAGGTGTGACCCCAGGTGTCCCCAGGTGCCCCCCAGGTGTGTTTCAGGTGCCCTCAGGTGTGTCCCAGGTACTCTCAAGGTGGGTCCCAGGTAACCCAGATGCCCCCAGGTTCCCCAGGTGTGTC
>NDFG01004902.1:0-15301 GCA_002167245.1 Sporophila hypoxantha | reverse complement strand
GCAAAATATGGGGGGAAATCGCCCCAAAAACTGGGAAATCGGCCCCAAAATGTGGGGGGAGTCACCCCAGAAATATTGGGAAAAATGCCTCAAAAACGGGGAAATTATCCCCAAAAATATGGGTGGAAATGGCCCCAAAAACGGGGAAATTAGCCCCAAAAATATGGGGGGAAATCACCCCAAAACCGGGGAAATTAGCCCCAAAATGTGGGAGGAGTCACCTCAGAAATATTGGGAAAAATGCCTCAAAAACGGGGAAATTATCCCCAAATTATGGGGGAAAATTGCCTCAAAAATGGGAGATAACACCCTGGAAATTGGGGGGAATCACCCCCAAAAAATGGGGGAATTATCCCCAAAAATGGGGGAGTTTCTCCAAAAAATGGGGGACTTACCGCTCAAAAAATGGGAGAAATCAACCCAAAAATGGGGGAATTATCACCCCAAAAATGGGGGGAATCATCCCAAAATTGGGAAATTTCTCCGAGAAAAATTGGGGAAGTTACTTCAAGAATGGAGGAGTTTCTCCAAAAAAAAAAAAAGGGGGAAATTTCCCTGAAAAATGGAAAACATTTCTTGAATTCCTTCAAGAAATATGGGGGAATTATCGCCCAAAATCGGGGGAATTTCTCCAAAAAGAAAGTGGAAATTTCTCCAAAAAATGGGATAATTCCTTCGAGAGAAACGAGGGAATTTCTGTGAAGAATTGGGGAAATTTCTCAAAAAAATTGGGAAATTTTTCCCCCCATAAATTTGGGAATTTCCCCCCATAAATTTGGGAATTTTCCCCCAAAAAATTGGGAGAAAAATCCCCCCAAGGAAATCCCCAGGGATGGGGACCCCCAAAAATGGAGGAAAAATTTGGAGACCCCCCCCCTGTACTTGAGGACCCCCCCCAAAAAAATTGGGCACCCCCAAAAGTGGGGAAATTCCCCCAAAATTCAAATTTTGGGAAATTCCCACCCCAAAAATGGGGAAAACTCCCAAAAATCTCCCCAATTTTGGGCTCTTTATGAGGGTTCCCTGACCCATTTTTTGGGG
This sequence comes from Sporophila hypoxantha, assembly GCA_002167245.1. Classification (NCBI taxonomy): domain Eukaryota; kingdom Metazoa; phylum Chordata; class Aves; order Passeriformes; family Thraupidae; genus Sporophila; species Sporophila hypoxantha. Next base: position 14,260 of record NDFG01004902.1, on the reverse strand, counting down.
GGTTTCACTCCAATTTTTGGGGGGGGGGGAGGGGTCACAGCATCTTGCCCCCCCCTCCCCCCTGCACAGCCCCCCCCCCCGCCCCTCCCCCCCTTTATTTATTTGCCCAACTGTGAATCCTGGGGTGGGGAGTTGTTTTTTTTGGGGGGGGTTGGGGTTTTTTTGGGGTTTCTGTCCAAGGTTTTTTTCTTTTTTTGTTTTTTTTTTTTGTTTTGTTTTTTTAAAAAATATGAATTTTATTTAAAGCTGCTGCGAGGGTGGGGGGAGGGGAGGGGGGTCGCGCACCCTCCCCCCCTTTTTTCCCTCCCCCCCCTCCACAAATAAAACCGTGAGGAAAAAAAAAAAAAAAAACACAAAAAATTCGGGTGTTTTCTGTGGGGGAAGGGGCGGGAAATTGGGGGGTCGCCGGGTGGGGAGGGTCGGGATTCCCCCGGGGCCTTGGGGGAGGGGCCTGAAGGAGAAAAAAGAGCGTGGTTCCTCTTTATTTAAAGATTGGGGCGTGGTTAACTTTTTAAGGAAATCAGGGCGTGTTAGCCTCGTTTTCATCCAAAGGGGCGTGTTTTTCTCCTTATATGGCATTAGGGCGTGTGGTTTTACCTCGATTTTTGCCTAAAAACCTCTGGTTCTCCCTTAATGTGTAATCGGGCGTGGTTTAGCGCTCGTTTCTGAGTGAACGGAGGCGTGCTCGCTCACAAGACATGAGGGCGTGGTTCCGCCGTTTCCACACAAGGGGCGTGGTTTTTCCTCAGAAGGAAATCGGGGCGTGGTTTAGCTCAGTTTCTGGCAAAAGTAAGGGCCTGGCTCGCCTCAACAGGCGTTTGGGGCGGCATGGTTAGCCTCGTTTTCAGGCAAAAGAAGGCGTGTATTCGCCTCAAGGCTCTTTTGGGGCGTGGTTAGCCTCGTCCTCTGTGACAAGGGGGCGTGGCTTCGCTCCTGAGGGAGTGCTTTCCGTTCCCCGCCGCTCCGGAAGCGGAAACCGCGGCCTCGGCGGCCCGGTCCCCTCCCACGCGCCCCGCTCGTCCCCTCAGCCCGGCCTCGGCTCCGCTCTGCTGCCCCTCGGCCCCGCCCCTTCCCCTAGCCCGGCCGCGGTCCGCTCCCTCCCCCTCGTCCCAGCCCGGCCCCTTGGCCCCTCGTTCCTCCCACGATTGCCCGGCGCTGCGTGGAATACGCCGAAGCCTGAGCTCGGCCATGGCGCGGGTCTGCACCGCCAACGTCATGTGGAAGAGGGAGCGCAAGCGGCAGGTGTGAGGGCTCCGGCGAGGGTCCCCCGGGGGTCCGGGGATACGACTCGAAGGGTCCCGGGGGAGGCTGAGGGAAGCCCCGGAGGGTCCCGAGGTCCGGGGGGACCCCGGAGGTCCGCGGATGGTCCCGAGGAGCCCCAGGGGGTTTGGGGAGCCCCGAAGTTTCCGTGAGGGGACGAAGGCGCGCGCGCCGTCCGGGGCGCGGTTTCCATGGGCAACAGGAGACCCGTGGGCGGATACATAGCAACAGCCCGCCCCCTCATTCGTCTCCATGGCAACGGCGGCCGCGGTTGGCGCCCGTTTTTTTAGCAGTTTGGCCAACGCGCCCGATTGGCGTTCCCATGGCAATAGGCCACGCCCGCCAGGTGGGTTATGGTAAAACAGGCCACGCCCCGTTTTGGAAGGGGGTGGGGTCAGGGGGGAGCTGGGAGCCCCAAAAAACCCCTGTGACCCTGAGTAACTCATGAGTACCTCCTGACGCCTGTGTGACCAATGAGGTGAATACCAATCGAGTGACATATGAGTGACCCTATGACCCCGGGATGGCCCCCTGACCCCGATGACCCTGAGATGACCCCTGATGTGACCCTGGCTGCCCCTGGCCGCAGAGGAGGAGAGGTGGACAAGAATGGATGGAGCAGAAAGTTCGGGAGGAGCAGGATGCGGCGCCGGCGCAAAGGAGGCTGGAGGAAGAGGATGACCTGGAGGAGAACCCGCGGAGCGAGGTGGGCAAAAAACTCCCAAAAACCACAAAAAAATCACAGCCAAAATTTACAACCAAAAATCACAAAAAAATATTCAGCCCAAAAATAGAAAAAAAATCAGCCCAAAATCTCCCCAAAGAAATGAAAAAAAATCAGCCCAAAAATTCCCAAAATTATTCAAAATCATCAGCCTAAAATCCGCCATAAAAATAAATTTTTAAAAAAAGCCCAAAAATCTCCCAAAATATCCAAAATAATCAGCTCCAAAAAGGCATAAAAATAAAAAAATCCTGCACTACAAAATAAAAAAAAAAATCAGCCCCAAAATCTTTCCCAAAAATAAAAACAAAATCAGCCCAAAAATAACTCAAGATCCCAAAACAAAAATCACCCAAAAGTCTCCCAAAATCAAAAAAATCAGCCACAAAAATCGCAAAAATTCGCAAAAAAAATCAGCCCAAAAATTCTCCCCAAAAAATAAAAAAAATCAGCCAAAAATAACTCCCCAAAATATCAAAATATCAGCCCAAAAATGCCCATAAAAAAAAAAAAAAATCAGCCAAAAATAAAAAAATCAGCCCAAATCTCCCATCCAAAAAGAAAAAAAAATCAGCCCAGAAAATAACTCAAAGATCCCAAAAAAAAATCAGCGCCCAAAGTCTCCCCCCCCCAAAAAAACAATTCCAAAAAAAAAAAAAAAAACCAGGGCACCAAAAATAAAAAAAATGCCGGCCAAAAAAAAAAAAAAATTTCCCCCCCGGCAAAAAAAAAAAAAAATCCAGCCAAAAAATCTCCCCAAAAAATAAAAAAATCAGCATCCAAAAATAACCCCCCAAAATATCCAAAATATCAGCCAAGAGATGCCCATAAAAATAAAAAAAAAATTGCCCAAAAAAAAAAAATCAGCCCCAAAATCTCCCCAAAAAATAAAAAACAAATCAGCCCAAAAATAACTCCAAGATCCCAAAAAACACAATCAGCCCAAAAATCACCCAAAAAATCAAAAAAATCAGACAAAAATCGCTAAAAATTCGCAAAAAAAATCAGCCCAAAAATCAAGCCCAAAAAAATCAACAAAATCAGCGCAAAATACCCCATAAAATCAAATCGCCCAAAAATGCCCCATAAAATAAAACCAAAATCAGCCCAAAAATATCCCAAAAAATCAAAAAAATCAGCAACAAAAAATCGCAAAATTCGCAAACAAAAATATCAGCCCAAAAAATCTGCCCAAAATTCACAGACCAAAAATCAGCCCAGATCCCCAACAAATCAGCCAAAAAAATTTTTTTTTTTTTTGTTCCCCCAAATGGCCTCCCTGAGGAGAGGATGAGCCTGGGGAGACCCGAGAGACAGGTGGCAAAAACCCACAAAACCACCAAAAATCAGCCCCGAAATTACACCAAGAATCAAGCCAAAATATCAAAAAAATCTGCCCAAAAATTAAAAAAAAATCAGCCCAAAAATAACCCAAAATATCCAAAATCATCAGCCCAAAGATGCCATAAAATAAAAAAAAAAATCTTGCCCCAAAAAAAAAATCAGCCCCAAAAATCTTTCCAAAAATAAAAAACAAATCAGCCCAAATAACTCCAAGATCCCCAAAAAAAAATCAGCCTCCAAAATCTCCCAAAAATCTAAAATATAACACCAAAAATCCCCATTAAAAATAAAAAAAATAAATCAGCCCAAAAATTCCCAAAAAATCAAAAAAATCAGCACAAAAAAATGCAACAAATTCGCAAAAAAAATCAAGAGCCAAAAATCTGCCCAAAATTCACCCAAAATATCAAAAAATCTGCCCCAATAAAAACAAAATCAGCTCAAAAATCTCCCCCAAAAATAAAAAAACCAGCCCAAAATACCCCAAAAACAAAAAAATCACCCCAAAAATCCCCATACAAATTCACCCAAAACCAAAAAAAAAATTCTTCCCAAATCCCCTAAACCAAAAAAATTAGCCCAAAAAATAAAAAAATCGCACTAAATTCCCCTCCAAAAATCAAATAATAATAAGCCCAAAACTTAAAAAAAAATCAGCCCAAATATCCCCAAGAAAATCAAAAATATTTATTCAGCCAAAAATCCCCAAAAAATCCAACACAATCAGAAATAAAAATCCCCCAAAATAAAAAAAGCTCAAAAAATCTCCACAAAACCCCCCAAAAATAAAAAAATCACCCCAAAAATTCTCCCCACCCAAAAAAAAATCTGCCCAAAATCTTCCCAAAATCAGCCCAGAGTTGCCAGCAAAACAGAAAACAAGAACCAGCCCAAAACATGCCCCAAAAAGATAAAAAAATATCAGCCCTAACACCAAAAAAATCTGCCCCAAAATCATAACAAAAAATTACAGCTTAAATAATCCCATTTTTTCCCCAAAGAATCCATTTTACCCCCAAAAAATTCCATTTTTTCCCCAAAATTCCCAATCTTTTCCCTTGTTTCCCCATTTTTTCCCGAAATTCTCGTTTTTCAAACCCGAATTCTAAAGCTGGTGAAGCTGCAGGAGAAGCCCCATCAAAAACCCCAAAAATCCAAATTTTTCCATCCAAAAATCCCATTTTTCTCGCCCTCCAAAAATTCCATTTTTTCCAAATTACGCAAAAAATCACCATTTTTCCCCATTTTTTTCCCAAAATTCCCGTTTTTTCACCCCAGTTCAGTTCTGAAAGCTGCAGGAGAAGCTGAGAACTCTCGCAGGAGGAGAAGCCCGCATCAAAAACCCTCTAAAATCCAAAATTTTTCCATCAAAAAATCCCATTTTTCCTCAAAAATCGCCATTTTTTCACTCAAATATCACCCAATTTTTTTCCCAAATTTCTCATTTTTTCAACCCCAATTCATGTCTGAAGCTCAGGAGAAAGCTGGGAACTCTCCAGGACAGAAAGCCCATCAAAAACCCTCAAAAATCCAGAATTTTCCTCCAAAAAAAAATCCCATTTTCCCCCAAAATCGCCATTTTTTCCCCAAAATTCCCATTTTTCCCTGTTTTTCCCAAAATTCCCGTTTTCTTCCTCCCAATCAGTTTGAAAGCTGCAAGGAAAAGCTGGCGAACCCCAGGAGCAGAAACCCATCAAAAACCCCCAACAAATCCAAAATTTTTCCTCCAAAAAATCCCCATTTTTCCCCCCAAAATCAACCATTTTTTCACACAAAAAATCACCCATTTGTTTTGCCATTTTTTTCCCAAATTTCCTTCAATTTTTCACCCCAAGCAAGCGTGCTGAAGCTGCAGGAGAAGTGGGGGCCCTGCCAGGAGGAGAAGCCCCATCAAAAACTCCCCAAAAATCCCATTTTCCTCCCCAAATCACCCACAAAAAATCTCCCATTTTTAACAACAATCATCACTTTTCCCCATTTTTTCCCCAAATTCCCGTTTTTTCACGCCCAAATTGAGTGCTGGAAGCTTGCAGGAAAAGCTGGGAACTCTCCCAGGGAGGAGAAGCGCCCATCAAAAACCCTACCCAAAAATCCCATTTTCCTCCAAAAAAATCCCATTTTCCCCAAATCTCAATTTTTCACCAAAATCACCAGTTTTTTTCCCCCCATTGTTCCCAAAATTCCCAGTTTTTCTCCCCAAACTGAGCTGCTGAAACTGCAGGGAGAAGCTGGGGGAACTCCTCCAGGCAGGAGAAGCCTCCATCATAAAAAACCCCAACATCCCATTTTTTCCTGCCAAAAAATCTCATTTTTTCCCCCAAAAATCACCCAAAAAATCACATTTTTTTGCCATTTTTCCCAAATTTCCCGTTTTTTTCACCCCAATTCAGTCTGAAGCTGCAGGAGAAGCTGGGGGCCCTGCAGGAGCAGAAGCGCCCTTCAAACCCCACAAAATCCCATTTTTCCTCCAAAAAATCCCAATTTGTCCCCCCAAAATTCTCCATTTTTTCAACCTCAAAAATCACTGTTTTTTTTCGCCATTTTTTTCCCAAAATCCCGTTTTTTCTCCTCCCCAAATCAAAGCGCTGAAGCTCAGGAGAAGCTGGGCCCCTGCAGAGAGAAAGCCCCATCCAAAAACCCTCAAAAATCCCATTTTTTCACCAAAAATCGCCCTTTTTTTCAAACCAAAAGATCACCATTTTTTTTGCATTTTTTCCCAAATTTCTGTTTTTCTCAGCCCAAATGCAGCTGCTGAAAGCTGCAGAGAAGCTGGAAACTCTCCAGGCAGGGAGAAGCCCCCTTCAAAACCCCTCAAAATCCCATTTTTTCCTCCAAAAATTCTCGCATTTTTTCAACCAAAATTCCCAATTTTTTCCTATTTTTTCCTCCATTTTTCCCAAATCTCCGTTTTTCTCCCCAATGCAGCTGCTGAAAAGCTGCAGTGAAGTAAGCTGGGGGCCCCTGCAGAGGGAGATAGCACCAGCTCTTCCTGCAGCTCAGAAGGTTCTGGCATCGAGGAGAGAAACGGCGCCGCAAGGAGCAAGAAGGTGGTGAATTTGGGGGGAAAAATTGGGAATGTTGGGAAAAAATGGGAATTTTGGGGGAAAAAAAATCTAGGAAATTTTTGGGGAATAAAAATAGGAATTTTGGGAAAAAATCAGGAATTTTTGGACAAAAAATAGGAGTTCTTGGAGAAAAAAAAACGGCAAATTTGGGGGGGAAAAAATAGGAATTTTGGGGGAAAAAATAAGGAATTTTAGGGAAAAATAGGAATTTTTGGGAAAAAATAGGAATTTTTGGACAAAAAATGGAGTTTTTGGAGAAAAAAACTGGAATTTGGGGAAAAAAATAGGAATTTTTGGGGAAAAATATAGGAATTTTTGGGACAAAAAATGGGAGTTTTGGAGAAAAAGAAACTACGGGAATTTGGGGAAAAAAATGGAATTTTTTTGGGGGGAAAAAATAGGAAATTTTTTGGGGGAAAAAAAGGGAATTTTGGGGGAAAAATAGGAATTTTTGGGAAAAAATTAGGAAAGATTTTGGGGAAAAAAAAGGGGGGAAAATGGGAAAAAAAGGGGTTTTTTTGGTGGTAAAATGGGAATCTTGGGGAGAATAATCGGGGGAAAAAAGGGAATTTGGGGGAAAATGGAGAAAAAATTGGAATTTTGGTAAAAAAGGGAATTTGGGGGGAAAAGGGAAATATGGGGGGGAAATTGGAATTCGGGGGGATGGGGAATTCTGGGGAAAAAATCGAAAATTTGGAGGAAATATGGGAATTTTGAGGGGCTTTGGGCTGATGGGGATTTTAGGGGGGTTTGGGTGATTTGGGGCAGTTTTTGCAGTTTGGGTGATTTGGGGGCAATTTTGGGGTGATTGGGGCTGTTTCCCCACTGGCTTTTTGCTGTTTTTGTGGCTTTTGGCTGATTACTGGGTGATTTTTTGCTGGTTTGGGGTGATTTGGGGTATTTCGGGGTGATTTTAGGTTTTGGGTATTTTTGGGGTGATTTTTGTGTTTTTTGGGGTATTTTTTGGGGTGATTTTTGTGTTTTTGGGGTGTTTTTGGGGTGATTTTTATTGTTTCTTGGGGTAATTTTTTTGGGGTGATTTTTATGTTTTTGGGGTAATTTTTTTGGGGTGATTTGTGTGTTTCTGGGTATTTTGGGGTGATTTTTGTGTTTCTGGGGTATTTTCTGGGTGATTTTGGGCTGGTTTATGGTGCTGGGTTTGTGATTTGTGTGGTTTTGGGCTGAATTTTGGGTGATTTTTATTTTTTGGGGATTTTTGGGGCTGATGTTGGTGTGGTTTTGGGGTGATTTTTATGTTCCTGGAGTGTTTTTTGGGTGATTTTTCTGGTTCTGGGGTATTTTTTGGTGATTTTGCTGTTTTCCCCCCGTTTCTGCAGTGACCTGACTCACGCGGACAGCGGCCGCCCTACCCGCAGGGTTTGGGGGTGATTTGGGGTGATTTTTGGGGTGATTTTGGGCTTTTTGGGGTCCATTTTGGCTGTTTCTGGGTGATTTTTGCTGAGTTTTGGGGGTCATTTTGGCTGTTTTTGCAGGTTGATTTTTTGTGTTTTCCCCGTTTTCAGTGAGCCTGACACAGCTTGACTAGCGCCGCCTACCCGCAGTTTTGGGGGTGCCCGGGGGCTCACCTGCTGGGCATGACAAGGGAGGGGCAAACGGGGGGGAATGGGGGTCCTGCGGGATTGGGGGGATATGAATGGGATTTGGGGCGATATGGGGGGTTGGGGAGGTCCTGAAAGGGACTGGGGGTCCTGGAGGGTTTGAGGGGGATTTGGGGGGTCCTGGGGGGTCTGGGGGGGGAAATTGGGGCAAATGAGTGGGATTTGGGGGCGGTTTCGGGGGTCCCTGAAAGGGATTGGGGGGGATTTGGGGGTCCTGGGGGATTGGGGGAAATTTGGGGAGGCAATTTGGGGGGTCCTCTGAAGAGGATTTGGGGATTTGGGGGGGATCTTGGGGGGTCCTAGCTAAAAGGGGTTTGGAGATAATTTGGACTTTCTGGGGATTTGGGGGAAGTTTGGCGGTCCCTGGAGGGTCGGGGGGATTTGGGGGCGGTATGAAATGGGATTTGGGGGGTCTGGGGGGTTGGGGGAATTTTGGGGATTGGGGGGTTCTGAACAGGGACTGGGGGTCCTGGAAGAGGATTGGGGGGGATTTGGGGGTTTCTGGGGAATCTGGGGGGATTTGGGGGGGATATGAAACGGAATTTGGGGGATTGGGGGGGTTTCGGAAGGTCCTTGAAGAGGGACCTGGGGGATTAGGGGTCCTGGGGGAATTTGGGGGAATTTGGGGGGGATTTGGGAGGTTCTGAGAAGGATTGGGGGGTTTGGGGGGTCTGAAGGATCCTGGGGGGATTTTGGGGGGGATATGAAATGGGATTGGGGGTCCCTGAAAGGGATTGGGGAGTTTGGGGGTCCTGGGAAATTTGGGGGAAATTGGGGGGGGGATTTAGGGGGTCCTGGGGGGATTTGGGGAGTCCTGAAAGGGATTTGGGGAGATTTTGGGGTCCTGGAAAGAATTTGGGGGGGATTTGGGGGGTCCTGGAGGGTCTGGGTGTGAGTTGGGGGTATATGAATGGTATTGGGGGGATTTGGGGGTTCCGAAAGGGACTGGGGGGTCCTGAAGGATTTGGGGGGATTTGGGGGTTCCTGAGGTCCTGGGGGGATTTAGGGGTCTGAAGGATTTGAGGGATTTTGGGGGGACTCAGGGGTTCTGGGGGTCTGGGGGGAAATTGGGGGGATTGGGGGTTTCTGGGGGATTTAGGGGGGTCTGAAAAGGTCTGGGGGCTTGGGGGAGTTTTGGAAGACCCTGGGGGCCATGAGGGTCCCTGGGGAAGTTTGGGGGTCCCCAGAGGGGTCTGTGGCTGCCTTTGGGGTCATTTTGGGGATTTTAGGGTAATTTTGGGGAATGATTTTTGGGGTATTTTTGGGTAATTTCGGGGTGATTTTGGGGTATTTTTGGGTCAATTTCGGGTGATTTTTGCAGCTATTGGTTGATGTCAGGGCTGACTGTGAGGTTAAATTTTGGGCGTCATTTTGGGGTGATTTGGCCGGCCGATTTTCGGGTGATTTGATGGCTTTTGGGGGTGATTTTTTGAGTGACTTCGAGGTAGTTTTGGGTGCGATTTTGGGTAACTTTGGCTGATTTTGGGGTGATTTTGTGCCGATTTTCGGGTGATTTTGAGTGCTTTTGGGGTGATGTTTGGAGCGGATTTTGATGTACATTTTGAGGTAACGTTGGGTAATTTTGGGCGATTTTTTGGAGCTGATTTTGGGGTAAAACTTTTGGCTGATTTTGGGTCCCCACAGGCAGCCCGGGGGGCCTTCGCTCGGGGCTGCATCGGCCTGACCGGGCAAAGCAAATGTTCGGGCCCCCGTGAAATCAGCGTGAGTCCTGGGGTTTGGGAATTTTTGGGAATTTGGGGTAATTGGGGGTGATTTGTTGAGATTTGGGGGATTCTGGGGGATTTAGGGGGATTTGGGGGTGAGATTTTTGAAGGGGAAATTTGAGAAGATATCTCGGGGGGGATTTTAAGTTGAGAATTTTGGGGGATTGGGGGGATTTTTTGGGGGGGTCTGGAGGGGATTTGAAGATTTTTGGGGGATTTTAGAGGGAAATTGGGGAGGGGTTGGGGAATTTTGGGGATTGGGAGATTTTGGGTGATTTGGGGGGAAAAATTACGGGGATTTGGGGGATCTGGTTGATTTGGGGGGATTTAGGGGATTTTGGAGATTGGGGGATTTTGGGGGATTTTGGGGGGATTTGGGGTATTTGGGGGGATTTGGGGATTTGGGGGATTTGGGAATTTTGGGATCTGGGGTTGGATTTGGGGTGGATTGGGGGAGATTTTGGGGGAAATTTGGGGAGATTGAGGGGATTTTGGGGGATTTTTGGGGGACTCGGGTGGATTTGGGGGGTTTTTGGAGGTTGGGGGGATTTAGGGAGGGATTTGAGGGGATTTTTGTTGAGGTTTTTGGGGATTTGGGGGTGAAATTTTGGGGATTTCAGGGGATTTGGGGGGTTGGGAGGAATTGGGGGGGGATTGTTTGAGATTTGGGGATGTGTGGGATTTGGGGGAATTTTAGGAAGAATTGGGTTATGGGGGGATTTTGGGAGGAATTGGGGGGGATTTGTTGAGGTTTGGGGGAATTTTAGGGGAAATTTGGAGATTTCTTCAGGGGATTTTGGGAGGAATTGGGGAAAGATTTTTGGGGGTCCTAGGGGGGATTTTGGGAGGCCATTGGGATTTGGGTGGTATTATGGGGGATTTTGGGGTGATTTTGGGGGGATTTTTGGGGCAGGATTTTTGGGGGAGAATTTTTGGGGGGGATTTTGGGGAGAAATTTGGGGTGGATTTTGGGGGGGATTTGGGATTTGAGGGGGAATTTTTTGGGTGGATTTGTGGCGTTTCCTGGGGGGTGTTTTTCGGTGAACCCTCCCCAATTCCTGACCCCCCCTTCCCCATCCCCCATCCAGCCCCGCCATTTTGGGCCGCCAGCCGCCCTTGGGGCCGGGGAGACCCCGGAGCTTTTGGGGGGCCCAGGGGGGCCCTGGCCCGCCCCCTTTGGGTGGGCAGAGCCCGGCCCGCCCCCGCCCTTCCCCCCCGCCCAACCCCCCCCGGCTCTACGGAGGAGCCCAAACAGCTGCGGCGTGAAGGCACTGGGATACTGGGATATACTGGGGGGGACTGGGGGAGGTTTTGGGAGGGACTGGGGGGACTGGAGGGAACTGGGGGGGACTGGGATAAACTGGGATAAACTGGGAGGAACTGGGAGGACTGGGAGGGACTGGGAGGGGTTGGGGGGACTGGAGGCCCTTGGGGGAACTGGGATAGACTGGAGGGAATTGGGGGATTGGGTGGGAACTGGGAGCACTGGGATTACTGGCCCATAATGGTCCATACTGGTTATACTGGTCCCTACGGGTCATTGGGTCCATACCAGTCCAATAATCTGGCCATACTGGTCCATACTGGTCTCCATACCGGTCCATACTGTCCATCACTGTTATACTGGTCCGTCCCCGCTCTCCCCCAGCCCCTGCCGCGTTCCCGGCCGCTGCCGTTCTGCCCAGCAGCCACCGGGGGGCGCCTTTCGGCCTGCACGGGCAAAACTTCCCCGCCCGCCCAGCCGGTGATGGGCGCGGGGGCAATACACCTGGGGTACCTCAGAACACACCCTGGGCACAGCTCTAAACACACCTGGGGCACCTGGGGCACCTGGCATGGCTGGGGGTGCCCAAAACACACCTGGGCACAGCCAAACACACCTGGGCACACCTGGAGGTACCCAAACACACCCTGGGATACAACCTGGGCGTGGCTGGGGGTACCCTAAACATCACCTGGGTGACTGGGACACCCGGGCAAACAGTCAACCACACCTGGGCACACCTGGAGGTACCCAAAACAACACCTGGGATACACTGGGGGCCACCTTGGGGGTACCCAAGAACAACAACCCTAAAACACTACCTGGCACACCTGGGGGGCACCTCGGGCACAGCTAAAACACAACTGGGGGTACCCAAAACACACCTGGGGCACCTGGGGGCACTTTCCCCCCGCCCAGGCCAGGTGAAGGGCAGGCCAAACACACCTGGGCACATCTGGGGCACCTGGGCACAGCTCAAACACACCTGGGGTACCCAGAAAACACACCTTTAACACACCTGGGAAGCACTGGGCATGGCTGGGCACACCTAGGGGCAACTGGGAACACCTGGGCACAACTAAAAACACCTGGGATACACCTGGGGACACCTGGGCATGTTGGGGGCACTCTGGGGCACACCTGGGGGCAGCTGGTGCACACGTGAGATACACCTGGGCACCATCTGGGCACAGCCAAACACACACCTGGGCACTCTGGGGTACCCAAACCCAACCTGGGCAAACAGCTTGTGGCACCTGGGCACAACCTGTGGGTAACCTGGCACACCCTGGGGGGGGGGCCCCCCACAAAGCTAACACACACCTGGGGCACACCTGGGCACACCTGGACCAAACACCTGGGCACCCCTGTGGGCAACACCTGGGCACATCCTGGCATGGCTTTGGGCACAACTGGGACACCTGGCCACACCTGGCACACCTGTGGGTCCCTGGGCACACGCTGGCATCACCTGGGCACAATCCCTGGGGGGGGGGGGGGGGTTTTTTTTTTGGACCCCCCCTGGGGGCCCAACAAAAAAACCTGGGGCATCAACCTGGGCACACCTGGGCACACCTGGGCACACGCTTGCCAGGGTGTCCCCTCCCCTCCCCCAGGGTTCCCCCCCCAAGTTCGTCGCCTGCCGCTGCAAGAAAGCACTGAGCACGGCCCAACAGCCAATCAGGATCAGCGAGCCGTAGTGGGGCGGGGCCACGGGATCAGGGGTCGGGGCTTAAGGGAAATTGGGCCAAATCCAAGGTTACTGAGCCCCGTTGAGTGGCGGCGGCCGTACGGAAATGGGGCCAATCGGGGTTCACAACATCGTCAGTGGGGCGGGTCTCGCTAAAAGTAGGCGGGCCACGGGAAGGGCCAATCAGGCTTCAGCGAGGCTGTGGAGAAAGCGGGCCGATGGAAAAGGGGCGGGCTTTAGAGAAAGTGGAGGCCAATCAGCGGTTCAGCAAAGAACCGTGAGTGGGGCGGAGCCTTAAGAAAAAGGGGCGTGGCCATGTTACATGGCCAATCAGGGTTAACTGAGCCTTGAGTGGGGCGGGGCCCAAAGGAAAGGGGCGGGGCAATGGTTAAGGGCCATATGGGTAGCAAGACCGGGAGTGGGGAACGGGGCCTCACAAAAGGGGGAGGAGCATGGAAAGGGGTGGTGGCCAGTGGAGGGGCCAGCAGCCAATCCAGGGTTGGCGAGGTGGGGGAGGGTGAAAGGGGCGGGGTTTGGAGGGATGGGGGAGGGGCAGAGGGGGGTCCCCGCCCCCCCTACCCACCCCGCCCCCTCCACCCAGGCGCTGCAACCCCGGCCCCGCCCTCCTGCCCAGCCCCAACTGCCCGTGGCCATCCAAGGGCAACGCCAAGGTGGGGGCGGGGCTAAAGGGGATGGGCTAAGAGGGGAGGGGCTAAGAGGGGTGGGGGAGGGGAAAATTGGGGAATTCTGAGGGGTGGAGCGGCCAAAATGGTTGGGGTGGGGAGGGGCAGGAGAGTTTGAAGGGGGGAGCGCGGCGGGCGGGTGGGGAAGGGGAATTGGGGGAGGGGGCAAAAGATTTGGGGATTTTTTTCCCTCCAAAATTGTTGGGGTTTTTTTTGGTTTTTTTTTTTTTGAACGGGGGTGTGTGTGAGTGTGGGGGGAGGGGCGGGGCAACCTGTGCCCCTCCCCCACCCACCCTCCCTCCCCCCACAGCCGGCGCTGCTTTCCCCGCCCCCCCCGAGCCGCCCTCCCCCGGCAAGTTTCCCCGCCCACGGCTCGCCCCGCAGGCACCGCCCCCCACACGTGAGTGCTCCGCTCCTCTCCCCCACCCTACGCCCCTCCCCCAGACCCCTCAGAAGCCCCTCCCCCTGACCATTTGCCCCGCCCCCAGGCCCGGCACGGCCCTTCCTCCCCCACGGGCCGGCCCAGCGCTTCTACCACAATGATGACGTCACGGCGGGCCACGCCACCCTCCTCCTGCGTGACCGCACGGCAAAGGCCACGCCCCCACCGGGTTGACGTCATGTGAGGGGGAGGGGAATTTTAAAAGAGAATTTTGGGGGGGGGTTGGGGGAGTGACCCTCCCACCCCCAGGTGAAGGTGAGTGGAGCTGTAATTAATGAATGAAATTACAATTAATGGATTGAAATGAATTAATGGAGTCACAATGAATTGATGTGGTGGAATCGAACGATGAACTATAAGGTTTAAAAAATAAAAATTAAAAAAAATTTTCCATTGGTCACTCTTTCCCGGGGCCCCGCCCCCTCGTGCCTGGCCCCTCCCCCAT
>NDFG01004884.1:0-11991 GCA_002167245.1 Sporophila hypoxantha | reverse complement strand
AACGTTTTTTATGATGCTTGATTTCTCAGTTGAAGCTGGATTGAACGCAGGAGTCACTTTTCCTCAAAAACTGCTTCCACACCCCAGCTGCCTCCTGAATTGAGGTCACTCTCCTGACACATACCATTCCCCAGGTTTTCCCCCAAAATCACAAATTTCATGCCTGCCCGGACTATGCTAGCAGCTCTAGGAAGAATTTTTGATGCTTGAGCTGCTTGAATTTTTCAGTTTAAGCTGGACTTGGAATGAGAGTTCAGCTTTCCTCAAAAACTGCTTCCACACCCAGCTTGCCTTCTCAATTCTCCTGCCCACATAGATTCCCAGGTTTCCCCAAATCACCAAATTTTCTGCCTCCCAGGAGCTTCTAGAAGCTCTGGGAATTTGTGATGCCCTGGTGATGCTTGGAGCTGCTGAGGGATTGTGTGGCCATTTCCCTGTGGAGCTCTCATGTGCGGGTGTGGAGGAGCTGGAAGCGTCCTTGGGCACCAGCTGCCCACAGCACCATCCCTCTCTGGAGGTGGTGGCACTGACAGAAACTGAAGCCTCACCCAGAGCAGATCCCGGAGATCCTGCCCCTGGCACGCACAGGTTGATGCCCCTGCTTGCCCTCTGCCTGTGCAATTTGGAAGAATCCGAGTTCCAGAGCTCCTTTGGCAAACCCCTCCAGCTGCTGATGGACTTTTGGTGGGTCCAGCCAGGTGCTCAGCAGGCTCGCACAGAAGCTCCCTCGATGCCTTCGGAGCTGCTGCCTGAGTTTGACCTGAGCCTAATTGGAGAAAACTCACAGTATTTTTCCTTAAAATTCAACATTTTTTGAAATAAATGATTAAATAAATAAATGATTTAATAATACATTGATTTTTAATAAAGCTTATTAATAAAATTATTTTAATTAAATAAATTCATTAAATTAAATACATTTATTTTAATAAATAAATTTGTTTCAATAATGATTTTAAAAAAACATCCGAAACAATTAACTGCCCACCCTGCCACCTGAAGTGCTGTGGGAGTGCAGCAAGTTGGCTGAGTGGGATGGTACAGCAGGCAGGGCTATTTTATATAAACTATTAAAATAAACATCCTTAAAGATTGAATTCTGTCACTGTGCCCACCATGAAGGTGCCATGGGCAGGTGGCAGAGTGGCAGGGGTTGGGGATGGCAGAGGCAGGGCAGGGCTACTTAAAATAAATTATTTTTTAAAAATCCTTAAACATTGAATTCTGCCACTCTGCCCACCTGAAGGTACCATGGGCAGGTGGCAGCAGTGACAGGGGTTGGGCTGAGCTGGGGATGGCACAGGCAGGGCAGGGCTATTTTATATAAACTATTAAAATAAACTAAATCCTTAAACATTTAACTCTGCCCACCGTGCGGGTGCCATGGGCAGGTGGCAGTGGTGGCAGGGGTTGGAGATGGGTACAGGCAGGGCAGGGATATTTTAAATAAATACTTTTTAAAAAATCCTTAAACATTGAATTCTGCCACTCTGCCCACCATGAAGGTACCACGGGCAGGTGGCAGCGGTGGCAGGGGTTGGGGATGGCACGGGCAGGGCAGGGCTATTTTATATAAACTATTAAAATAAACATCCTTA
Source organism: Sporophila hypoxantha (assembly GCA_002167245.1). Classification (NCBI taxonomy): domain Eukaryota; kingdom Metazoa; phylum Chordata; class Aves; order Passeriformes; family Thraupidae; genus Sporophila; species Sporophila hypoxantha. The sequence goes on along the minus strand of NDFG01004884.1, from coordinate 10,393 downwards.
AAGATTGAATTCTGCCACTGTGCCCACCTGAAGGTGCCATGGGCAGGTGGCAGAGTGTCAGGGGTTGGGGATGGGTACAGGCAGGGCAGAGCTATTTTAAATAAATGATTAAAATAAACATCCTTAAAGATTGAATTCTGCCACTCTGCCCACTGGAAAGTGCCACGGGCAGGTGGCAGCGGTGGCAGGGGTTGGGGATGGCACGGGCAGGGCAGGGCTATTTTAAATAAATGATTAAAATAAACATCCTTAAACATTTAACTCTGCCCACCATGAGGGTGCCACGGGCAGGTGGCAGGGGTTGGGGATGGCACAGTCAGGGCAGGGCTATTTTATATAAACTATTAAAATAAACATCCTTAAAGATTGTATTCTGCCACTCTGCCCACCGTGAGGGTGCCATGGGCAGGTGGCAGAGGTTGGGGTGAGGTGGGGATGGGTACAGGCAGGGCAGGACTATTTAAAATAAATGATTAAAATAAACATCCTTAAACATTTAACTCTGCCCACCTGAAGGTGCCACGGGCAGGTGGCAGGGGTTGGGGATGGCACAGTCAGGGCAGGGCTATTTTATATAAACTATTAAAATCAACATCCTTAAAGATTGTATTCTGCCACTCTGCCCACCGTGAGGGTGCCATGGGTGGGTGGCAGAGTGGCAGGGGCTGGGGATGGCACGGGCAGGGCAGGGCGGTTTGCCTGGCACAGGGGTGAAGCTGCTGCAGGTCCACGGGGCCACCCCGGGGTGCAGGAGCAGAGCGGCTGCTGGCAGCCCTGCCTCCCCCAGGCAGGCCGGGATTGAGAGTTTATTCACGCACTAATCAAAGTGACATGATGGTCGTGGCAGACTAAAGCCATTCACTCCCCGAGCTGGCGAGGTCGGGAGGTCGCCCAAGTTCACAAGAATGGCGCTTTTGTGATGCAGATCGGCCCAGAGCGGCCAGACGAGCGTGGCAGGGTCCCCCCACGGTGACAGGGGACCCGAGTTCTCCTGGGGCTATTACCCCAGAGAGGCACAGAAAGCTCTAGAAAAAGTTCAGACAGCAATGGCCACAAGACAGGCCAAGGGTTGTCAGGCTGAGCTGCCGTTCAAATTTATCATCTCAGTTAAGTTGCCAGAAAAAACAAACACCGAAGGCAAAGGAAACACCTAAAAAGGGCCAGGAGCAGAGGGACCCTCTCTTGATCGTAGAATGGGTTTTTCTCAGTATTTAAAGGTCCAAGAAATGACAAAGCCCCAGGAGCTGCCGGCAGAATTGATTCAGAAAGCTGGGACCCAGATCAGGGAGCGGGCAGGATGTGATTTGAGTGCATTCACATTCCAGTCGGGTTAAAATCGGGCACAGAAAGCTCTAGAAAAAGTTCAGACAGCAATGGCCACAAGATGGGCCGACCAATGTCAGTCTGAGCTGCTGTTCAAATTTATCATCTCAGGTAAGTTGCCACACCTCCATGGAGTCATTTTCCAGTGGGAGCAGAAACAAACACCAAAGGCAAAGGAAACACCTAAAAAGGGCCAGGAGCAGAGGGACCCTCTCTTGATCATAGAGTGGGTTTTCCTCAGTATTTAAAGGTCCAAGAGAATGACAAAGCCCCAGGAGCTGCCAGCAGAATTGATTCAGAAAACAAGGACCCAGATCAGGGAGTGGGCAGGATGTGATTTGAGTGCATTCACATTCCAATCGGGTTAAAATCGGGCACAGAAAGCTCTAGAAAACGTTCAGACAGCAATGGCCACAAGACAGGCCAAGGGATGTCAGCCTGAGCTGCTGTACAAATTTATCATCTCAGGTAAGTTGCCAGAAAAAACAAACACCTAAGGCAAAGGGAACACCTAAAAAGGGCCAGGGCTGGGGGCTTTGGGGTTTTCTTTCCGGCATCCCTGTCAGCTTGGTGCAGGCAATTCCTGCTGGGATCTGCACGGGGTGATGTGGGACCTCTTTGCACCTTGAGACCCCCAGGGTGTCTGTGGGGACCAACAAATTTATTATCTCAGGTAAGTTGCCAGAAAAAAACAAACACCGAAGGCAAAGGAAACCCCTAAAAAGGGCCAGGAGCAGAGGGATCCTCTCTCGATCATAGAGTGGGTTTTCCTCAATATTTAAAGGTCCAAGAAATGACAAAGCCCCAGGAGCTGCCAGCAGAATTGATTCAGAAAGCTGAGACCCAGATCAGGGAGCTGGCAGGATGTGATTTGAGTGCATTTGCCTTCCAGTCGGGTTAAAATCGGGCACAGAAAGCTCTAGAGAAAGTTCAGACAGCAATGCCCACAAGACAGGCCAGACGATGTCGGCCTGATCTGCCGTTCAAATTTATCATCTCAGGTAAGTTGCCACACCTCCATGGAATCATTTTCCAGTGGGAGCAGAAACAAACACCGAAGGCAAAGGAAACACCTAAAAAGGGCCAGGAGCAGAGGGACCCTCTCTTCATCATAGAGTGGGTTTTCCTCAGTATTTAAAGGTCCAAGAGAATGACAAAGCCCCAGGAGCTGCCAGCAGAATTGATTCAGAAAGCTGAGACCCAGATCAGGGAGCTGGCAGGATGTGATTTGAGTGCATTCACATTCCAATCCAGTTAAAATCGGGCCAAATTACGAAGAAAACGTTGAAACATTTGCTTCAGGAAAACGAGGCGTTGCAGTTTGCTCTGGATTCCTGCTCAGGACAAATTTCTATCCATTGGCCTGCCCACAAACTTTTCTAACAAGAAGTTCCATTTACTMTGAAGTTGTGGACCCTGGGCTGTGCCCTCTGTGGGTTCATGGGGTGGGGCACAAAGGGGGTGAGGTGACAAACGTTTGGGGCACAGCTGGCCATGGGATGGGGCCTTGGGCAGGCACCCAGCACCCCCTGCCCACYGCTGGGTCTGGGGGCTTTGGGGTTTTCTTTCCAGCTCTGGTGTCAGCTCCAGTTCCTGCTGGGATCTGCATGGGTGAGGTGGGATCTCTTTCCACCTTGAGYCCCCCAGGGTGTCACTGGGGACCAACTGAGCTCTGAGAGGCCAGAAACCCTTTGCTGTGGTCCTGAGGAGCCAGGCCTGGAAGGGGAGATCACAATCCACATCCCATTCCACCCTCCCAACCCCGAGATTTAATTTGTTGGATAATTCCTCCCAAGCTTTCCATCCCAGCAAAAAGGAATCAGTTTTGCTCAAAATTGATTGCCTTTGTTTTTAGCAGAGCAAGTGCTCCAACCCTAAAACTGACACAGCAGATGCTGCTGTGCGGTAGGAAGAGGATGAGGAAGAGGGATGAGACACGAGGGATGAAGAGGGATGAGGACGAGGATGAGGGATGAAGACAGAGGATGAGGACACTGCCATTGGGCGGCAAGGGTGAGGACGAGGTGAGACGGATAGACGAGACAACTGCTTCTGCGAGCTTGGCATCCCCAGCCTACCCCTCCTCTGCGCCTCCTGCCCAGCCTGTTGCAGGCCCATCTTGGATAGCTTTACAGATGTAGATTTTAGCAATTTTTAGGCACCTCTAAAGCTGAGCAAACGCCGCCAACCCAATTTTCATAATTGGTTTTTGACCAAAAATGAGAGTTCTGTTGAGGGTGTTGAGGAGATCACGTCCCATTCCACATCCCCAACCCAAGGGATTTATTTTGGTTGATATTCTCCCAAGGCATTTCCATCCAGCAAAAGGATACAGTTTTGCTCAAATTGATTTTAGGCCTTTGTTTTTAAGCAGAGCATGCTCACTCCTAAACTGACATAAGATGCTGCTGTCGCAGAGGATGAGGACAGAGGGATGAGGATGAGAACACAGATGAGACAACAGGATGAGACACAGATGAGGATGAGACAAAACTGCCTTCCTGCAGCAACCTTTGAAGCATCCCAGACCTCCTCCCATCTGCCTCCTGCCAGCTGTGTGCCCAGCCTGTGCAGGCCCATTGGATAGCTTTACAGATGTGATTTTAGCAATTTTAGCACCTCTAAAGCTGAGCAAACCCCCCAACCCAATTTTTATAATTGGCTCTTGACCAAAATGAGAGTTTCTTTGAGGGTGTTTTGAACAAAGCGCGCTGATGGAAGGGGCACCCCGAGCCACAAAAGGCCTTGGCTTTGATCCTTTCTGCTTTTATTGTCAGTGGAGGTAAAATAAATGGTTTAAAAATTAAATTGGTGCGGGGMTTTTTTAAATTTAAGCAATGCTTTCATGGCAGATTTGAGGCAGGGACTGTGCTCAGGCTCCTCTGTGGGTGAAGCAATGAGGAGTGAGGTCAGTTTAGGGTTGAGCACTGCTCTGCCTAAAAACAAAGGCCAATCAATTTGAGCAAAACTGATTCCTTTTTGCTGSYATGGGAAYCCTTGGGAGGAATTATCCAACAAAATTAAATCCTCAGGGCAGAGGGGTGGGGGTGGAATGGGACACGACAACCCTGGAGGAGAATTTGTTAAAAAACACACGAGCAAACTCTGCAAGAAACAGGGAGAATTTCCCTTTCAAGGAGTGAAAGCTCAGGTTCTAACCCCAAAGGGCTGGGTTTGGACTGGCACAGTCGGGCTTGCTGTGACCATGGCACGTCCTGGGGCTCAGCAGGCCTTGGCTGTGGTGGAGCAGGGCAGGCTGAAGGTCTCCCATGGACTGCAGGATCTCTGCTGGCCTCCCTGATAGAGAGATCCGGGCAGTGGCAGGGCATGAAATCTGCTTGAATTGGCGACTCCCAGCTCGTGCTGCTGATGTGCCTGAAATGACTAAATTACCTCTGTGTGCCCAGGGTGGGCAAAGCTGCTCAGAGGGACTTTGGAGACAAGGCCTGGTCCGTGTTGGGGGCTGAGCTTGCTCAGCAGTTGGAGAAAATTTAATTTATTCCTCTTCAAATCGTGCTTCAAGTATGATTTCTCTCTATTGGTCCAAATTGTGTGTGCCCAGAGCCTTGTGACCGTGCTGCCACACACAAGGCATCCAACCAATGCCCCTGGCCATAGTAGCTCCTAGAGACAGAAACAGTGGCTACCACCAATGCCCCTGGCACAGCTCTAACAAAACCATGGCACCCCCAAGTCCCCTGGCACACTCTTGCACAAACAGTTGGTACCGAACAATGCCCCTGGCACAGCTCTGCACACACAGTGGCACCAATGCCCCTGGCACAGCTCTTGCACAAACCATGGCACCACCAATGGCCCCCCTGGCACAGCTCTGCACACACAATTGGCACCACCAATGCCCCTGCACAGCTCTGCACACCACCAGTGGCACCAATGCCCCTGCACAGCTCTTCACAAACCATGGCACCACCAATGCCCCTGGCACAGCTCTGTACACCAACGAAGTGTCACTGGTGCCCCCCATGCCCCTGTCACAGCTCTGCACACACAATGGCACCATCAATGCCCCTGGCACGGCCTCTAAACAAACCATGGCACCACCCAAGGCCCTGGGCACAGCTCTGCACCACACAATGGGGCACCGGTGCCCCCCATGCCCCTGCCACAGCTCTGCACACACCATGGCACCACCAATGCCCCCTGCCGCACAGCTCTGCACACACCATGCAACCACCAATGCCCCTGGGCCACAGCTCTGCCACCAAACCATGCACACCAATGCCCCTGGCACAGCTCTGCACACACCATTGGCACCGGTGCCCCCATTGCCCCTGGCACGGCCCTCTCACACAGCTTCCCAGGCCCTGCCTGGCTCTCCCTTGCTTGCCATAGAAACCCCCGTTCAGCTGGAAGGAGCATTCAGGCTGGTGCTGGCCCTGGCTGAATCCAATTCACATTGTGTTCCACCAGGGGAAAAAGGACATCCCACCCCTTTGTTGCCTCTCCTTTGCTTCCCCTGGCCCAGCGCATGGTCCCTGTGCCTTCATTGGTGTTGCGCAGTTGCCATCCCCCCTCCCAGCATGCACAGCCCTGCCAAGAATCATGATACCAAATTTGCCCAAAAGGCGAAAAATGGACTGCTCAGTAGACTAAGTTTTAAGTCTATAAGCAGGCAGGTATTTATTAGCAAACCGCGTGGAATCCTCCAGCCTCCCTGGACAAAGGAGTTCTGGCGATCAGCACAAAATGCAGGTCTTTTATACAGTTGTTGAACAAAGATTACATTTCATATTACATGCATATTCATATTACAACATTGCATATTCAATATATGGGGAGTGTAGGCGGAGTCTCTTGATTTTGAGGAGTCATCTTGGTGCGTGAGTATCAACTGTGCCTTCCTCCTGGGGCAAGCGGTCTCCTTGTGAGTCTTCCTCGGGCTAAAACTTTTGAACCTTTCCTAATTTGGGTAGTTCCTGGTACATTTGCATGTCTCAAGGCTTGGCAGGAAGCTACTGGTCAAGCTGACCACTGTTGGCTCTCAATTCTTCTTAGGCTATTTACTCTCCTGTTTTTACCTAAATATTCTGGTCCCCAGAGTTTCCTGGGTCAGTGTGTTTTGTTCTCCTAAAGAATTCATTGCCCTATACTTCCCTAATACCAAGCTTCTTGAGTGTCCTGCATTTTCATATTTTAACCCTTTAATGAAGTGCTTCAATCACATTCACCCCATCAGGCCTCCTGGCACTTGCACCTCCCCAACAGCACCGAGAAGCACAAAAGGTTCCTCAGAATCTTTTAAAAAGCAGATATGAGAAAATGTGGAGTTGAATCCCTCCCTACCCCTCCATGCCTGCTCTCCTCCCTCGTTCCTGCCCAGTTGCTGCTGGATTAGACATGACTTCACCAAGGGGTGCCCAATCGGGTTTTTTGGGAAGCAGACACCAATCTGGGCACACCTCCCTGTCCTCACAGCACCAGCTGAACAGGGAATTTCCAGCCTTGATACTCAGCAGCAGAGATGCCAAGGAGCCACCTCAATAGAGAGAAATCATACTTGAAGCACGATTTGAAGAGGAATAAACTCAATTTTCCCGAACGGCTGAGCAAGCTCACCCCTTCAACCAGCAAGCCCTGGCACAAAAGCCCCTTCTGAGCCTGGCAGCAGAAAGCTTGGCCCACCTGTGCAGGTAATAAGTCATTTCAGCACGAGCTGGGTGTTCACCAATTCAATCGAGATTCATGCCCTTGCCACTGCCAGATCTCTCTATGACCTGTCCCTCACAGAACCAGGCTGGAAAACAGGACATTTCGCTTCACCAGCAGGCAGAGATGCCAAGGTTAGCACAGCCTCAAATAGAAGAAATCCCTCATTTTACTTGAAGCACCGATCTTGAAGAGGAATAAACTTCAATTCTCCCAAACTGCCTGAGCTAAATCACCCCCCAACACAGACCAGCCTGTCTCCAAGTCCCTCTTGAGCTGGGCAGAGCAGCTTTGCCACCCTGGCAAGCCCAGAGGAGCCTGGGCACACCAGCAGCGTTAATTTAGTCATTTTAACAGGCCACATTCAGCAGCATGAGCTGGGCATCACCAATTCAAGCATGTTCATGCCCTGCCACTTCCCAAATCTCTCTATGACCCTATCTGGCGCACACAACATCCCTGTCCTCACAGAACCAGGCTGCAACAGGTGAATTTCCAGCTTGACCACAAAGAACAAAATCCAAGAGCCACACCTCAAAATAAGAGAAAATCATACTTGCAGGACGATTTTGAAGAGGAAATAAATAAATTTTCCTCCAACTGCTAAGCAAGCTCAGCCCCCAAGCACAGACCAGGCCTTGTCTCCAAGTCCCTCTGGAGCTGGGCAGAGCAGTCTTTGCCCACCCTGCGCAGCCCAGAGGCAGCCTGGGCCACACAGAGGTAATTTAGTCATTTCAGGACATCAGGCAGCATGAGCTGGCGTGTCACCAATTCAAATCAGATTTCATGCCTGCCACTGCCCCAGATCTCTCTATGACCTATCTGCAGCACACATGCCTGTCCTCACAGAACCAGGCTGAACAGGGAATTTCCCAGCTTGACGAGCAGAAAAATGCCACAGAGCCACACCTCAAATAAGAGAGAAATCATACGTGGGGCCATGATGTTGAAGAGGAATAAAATGAAAATTTCTCCAACTTGCTGAGCAAGCTCACCCCAAACAGGGGCAAAGACCCTGGCACAAAGCCCCTCTGAAGCTGGGCAGAGCAGCCTTAGCCCACCCCTGTGCAGGTAATTTAGTTCATTTCAGCATCGAGCTGCGGTGTCACCAATTCAAGCAGACTTCATGCCTGCCACTGCCCAGATCTCTCTATGACCTGTCTTACAGAACCTGGACTGAAAGGACATTTCCAGCTTGACCAGCCAGCAAAAATGACACAGACGCACACCTCAATAGAGAGAAATCATACTTGAACACGATTTGAAGAGGAATAAATGAAAATTTTCTCAAAACTCTAGGCAGCTCAGCCCCAAACACAGACCAGGCCTTGTCTCCAAAGTCCCTCTGAGGCATCTTTGCCCACCCATGGGCACACAGAGGTAATTAGTCATGTTTCAGAGGTAATTTACTCATTCAGCACGAGCTGGGTGTCACGCATATTCAAGCAGATTTCATTGCCCTTGCACTGCCCAGATCTCTCTGATGACCTATCTGGGCCACCACACATCCCGTGTCCTCACAAGCACCAGGCTAACAGGATATTTCCAAGCTTGACCAGCACAAAAATGCCCACGAGAGCACACCTCAAATAGAGAGAAAATCATACATGGGCATGATTTGAAGGAGAATAACTCAATTTTCCAACTGCTGACGAGCTCACCCTTCAACACAAGCAAGCCTGGCACAAAGCTCCTCTGAGCTGCGGCAGAGCAGCTTTGCCCACCCTGCGGCACACGAGGTAAAGTTTAGTCATTTCAGAGGTAATTTAGTCATTCAAGCACAAGCTGGGTCCACACAATTCAAGCAGATTTCATGCCCCTGCCCACTCCCAATCTCTCTATGACCTGTCCTCACAGAACCTGGCTGAACAATTCCAGCTGTGACCAGCAGCAAGATGCCAAGGAGCACACCTCAATAGAGAAAATCATTAACATGGGCACCCAATTTGAAGAGGAATAAAATGAGATTTTCTCCAACTGCTGAGCAAGCTCACCCCCCAACACGGGCAAGGCCCTGGCACAAAGCCCCTTCTGGAGCTGGCAGAGCAGCCTTGGCGCCACCCTGGGCACCACCAGACGGTAATTTAGTCATTTAACAAGAGTAATTTACTCATTCAGCACAGCTGGGCATCACCAATTCAAAGCGATTTCATGCCCTTGCCATGCTGCACCAGATCTCTCTTATGACCTATTTGGCACCACATGCCTGTCCTTACAGAACCAGGCTGTAAAAGGACATTTCCCAGCTTGACCAGCACAAAATGCCACAGAGCACACCTCAAATAGAGAGAAATCATACTTGAGCATGATTTGAGGAGGAATAAACTCAATTTCCCCAACTGTTGAGCAACTCCACCCCTTCAACACAGGCAAGGCCCTGCGGTACAAAAGCCCCCCTGAGTCTGGGCAGAGCAGCTTTGCCCACCCTGTGCAGTAATTTAGTCATGTTCAGCACAAGCTGGGCATCACCATCAAGCAAGACTTCATGCCCTGCCACTGCCCAATCTCTCCTATGACCTCATTGGGCAACAACACATCCCATGTGCTCACAGAAAACCAGGAGCTGAACAGGACATTTCCAGCTTGACACAGGCACAAAAATGCCCACAGAGCACACTCAAATAGAGAGAATCATACATTCGCGCACCGATTTGAAGAGAATAACTCCAATTTTCCCGAACTGCTGACTCGAAGCTCAGCCCCCTTCACACATAGCAAGGCCTGCGCCACAAAGCCCCTCTGAGCTTGGGCCAGAGCAGCTTTGCCCACCCTGGGACACCACAGACGTTGAATTTAGTCATTTCAGAGGTAATTTACTCATTTCAGCTATGAGCTGGGCATCCACCATTCAAGCAACTTCATGCCCTGCCACTGCCAGATCCTCTCTATGGACTATCTGGGCACACACATGCCTTCCTCACAGAACCAGCTTGAACAGGAATTTCAGCAGTCTGAACAGGACATTTCCAGCTTGAACCAAGCAGCAGACGTTGCCAAGGAGCACACCTCAAATAGAGAGAAATCATACTTGAAGCATGATTTGACAGGAGGAATAAATTAAATTTTCTCCAAACTGCTGAGCAAGATCACCCCCAACATGGACCAGCCTTGTCTCCAAAGTCCCTCTGAGCAGCTTTGCCCACCCTGGGCAGCCCAGAGGAGCCTTGGCACACAGAGCGTAATTTGAAGTCATTTTCAGGCCACATCAAGCGCGCTATATGGAAAAAAAAGCGCCTTGCCGCAAAAAAAATTTTTCCACCAATTCAAGCAGATTTCATTGCCCTGCCACTGCCCAGATCCTCTCTATGACCTATCTGGGGCAACACACATCCCTTCCTCACAGAACCGCTGAACAGGAATTTCCAGCTTAACCAGCAGCAGATGATCCACAGAGCACACCTGA
>NDFG01004876.1:0-11915 GCA_002167245.1 Sporophila hypoxantha | reverse complement strand
AGGTGGCAGGGAAGGGTCTCTTTGAGGAAAAACAGAGCACCAGGTGTGCCAGGGCAGGTACAAGGCTGGGTGGCACCAGGAGCTCCTCAGCACCAAGTGTCATCATGTGGGCTCTGGGCATGGAGCTGCAGAGATTGCCCAGATAACCAGAGGTGCTCAATCCCAAGGGTAAACAAAGTCCCAACACATTTCTGCTCCTTCTGGAGCACAGCCATTACTGGAGATTGMGGCAATTCCTGCAGACTGTGCTTTCATGGTGCAGCTGACACACTTTCTGAGGATGCTGGGCTGCAAGAAGGCTTCAATGCACCTCTGCAGTGCTGGGCTGGGATAAATAATGTGTACAAAATAGGTATGTTGAAATAAAAATACAGAATTTACTCTTTCACTAAATAGAACAGAAAAAAAAAAGGAAATGTAGATAAAATGTCCTTTAGTAAGTTGCACATTTCCTTTATGTTCACACTGAAGTTAGAGGAATTAGAGAATTAATTTTCTTCTCTTGAAGGTGGAGAATTGCAAAGGGATGGCTGAGAACAGAGCTAAAGTTCAGCAAACTACTGAAAATTCATTTTGTAACTTATTCTCACTTTTCATTTAAATTTAGAGTCCGCTGTCATGCTGAAAGTGTGATCAGCAGTGAAGCTGCTTCCAGTGAGAGTCAGCAGCAGGTGGCCAGAAGGCAGGACAGGAGGTGGCACTCTGGCCAAGGGAACCCCTCTGAAGGCCCTTTTCTTAAAAGAGGGAGCAAGTTTTGAGTAAGTTTTTGCATATTTGAGACAATTGATTTAAGCATGCATCATYGAGTAGCTATGGAGCCCAACCTGAAGACAAAAGCACTGTTCAAGCAACATGAAACCCATTTAGAATTAGCTCTAGGAATGTGCCCATCCAGAGATCCTAACCAAACCTGGATGCAGCTCCTGGGAGAAAACCAGGCAATGCTGTAGTGTATTGCACTGACAAATCAAAGGTACACTCTGTGTAAATTCTGTTTGCATCAGAATTTCTGGTCAAGCCCAGCAGCAGCTGAGCCCTTTAGGGCTGAGCATCTCTCRTCACTGCCAGTGAGGGGAGCTGGTAGAGAAGAGTTCCTGTGTCTGAAAAGTGTACCTGACTCTGCAAGTGTTCACTCCAGCACTGCTCATGCAGCATGGCTGGATGTCTGATCTGCCAGGATCATTGTGACTGCTTCCAAGTAAATCTTCCAAGTAAATCTTCCAAGTAAATCTTCCAAGTGAATCAGGCATTCCTATTTTGTTCATTTGATACAGAGAACAGTATTCTATATGAGAAACTATATGCAAAACATTTCTCATTTTAAATAGGCAACTATAGTAATTGGCAAGCAAATATTAGCAATGTTTAATACCTTCACTCTCTCCTCCTCACCTCTGATTTTTGCTCAGCTTGTAAGAAATTGTTATCATTGATTAATGTCTGGGTTTGAATTAAGTCGTACAAAGAGCTCTGAAGGAAACTATCTGCAGATGTCAAAAACTCAAGACATAAAAATTGAGCGTGATTCTCTTCCCCTCTGTCTTTGACAGATACAAGATTATCTTTTCTGACTCATTAAGGCTCAGCACACAGATAAACAATGTATAAAAGGAAATGCGCATCCTTCTCTGTAGCACACACAATGGTTATAACCCACCTCTGATCGCATCCCACCAGGTGCCAAACGTCCGCAGAGCTCAGCCACGCTGTTTCTTGTGCTGTCAGCCTTTCCTTCTTGATGCTCTGATGAGCACATGAGAATGTGAGATAGGAATTTGGATGTTTTCCTCCTTTCTAGCTCCGTGTAATATTCGGATACTGGCGTAGACAAGAGACTTTTTTTTGATTCTAAGCAGAAGGTGAAAATAAAAACAAAAACACAAGAAAACCGCGAATCGGACTCGGACCAATGAAAAAGCTGGGTCGGAAACAACAACTGGGCGCTCAGCCTATCTTATGCCAGTTGCTCTAGAGGCTGAAGGGGAGGTGCTGGATTCCGTCCAGATGCTTGAGAGGACCAAGACAATCAAGCACTTGTATGATCATAAAGGACCCTGTTTGTGACTACTAAACGTGAAGCTGAAGAAGCAAGAGGAGGAGGCAGAGAGCATCAGATTTGTGGAAAGACAAAGAGAGAGGGCCCAGGGAGACTGTAGGTGTGCAATGCTTTAGAAAATCCAGAGCACAGGGTAATTCGCACAATATAGGGGCTAGATGACAAATCATTGGGAGTTTTTTTTTGTATGCTTTGTTGACTGCTCTGAAATGCGCATGAGTACTGTGGGGCCTCTGCTGCCTCAGGAGATCCAATGGCATCACGCTGTTAACCACCGGCAGCTCGTGTCAACTTACATCACTAAAAGTACACCCTTCATAGAAAGCAATATAAACTTCCTCTGATGCTTTCCTCTGCCTCATTCCGTGGATACACACACGCACCCACAATGACAGAAGATCTTATTATTCTAGATATCAGACCTCGAACTGTGATACTTCTGCAAAACACTTCACACTTTTCTCGGGAGGTTGTTCGTCATGTTGGTGACTTGGAAGATTCAAAAATTGGAGTTCATTATCGTTTTAACAGTGTCAAAAAAATTCTGGGTATTTGACACAATGTGTTTATAAAAGGAGTTTTAACTAATCAACTAATTATTCTTTCCTGGTGCTTCCTCAACATTACTTAATATTAAAAAAATACAAATCACAAAACAAGAGATGTCATTTGCACATCCTTTAAACTACCATTGTAGATTTCTGACAAGATGCAGATGTCCACGATGTTTATTAGCACATTACTTTGGTTTCAACTAGCGCTCTTTAGCCTTCATCCTCCCCACTAAGGTACTTCCTGAGGCTCAAGTCTTCCTTTGCTGTAAGTATAAAGAGTCATCGTCTTTTCAGTGATATTAGTACACCAGCCAACAAGGAGAAAAGATTTAATCTTCCTGTTCTCGTCAAGATGCAGCATGCACAAGATAAGACATGCCTCTGAACATCTCACTCAGACATTGCTCTTTAGAACCTCCAGCATTCCTGTTCATGTCGTTTAAATTCCATACATTTTCTTTCTGATGATTCTTTGCTTCCTCTCGTTCGCTCTGTTTTCTTGCTGTGTGCGCTCTGCTCATTTCTTGGGAAGCAGGTGCACAGAAAGCTAGGAATGCAAAGTGGGCTGGCGCGACTCTCTGGCTTGGGGTACACAAATGAGCAAAAACCACAGATCTATCTCAAAGGGCGTTATTAACCCAGGATTAACAACATTGCAAGGTGTTGTCTGTTTTGGCCCTGGTACAATGGTCACTTGTTTTCTGCTGACAGTGTAATTGAGATTCTCAAAAGGACAACATCAGAGCTAGAGAAAGATGCTAGAGCTGGTCTACGTACTCCCCCTCACCCACAAAAGCGGGCAAATCCGCTCTCATGTTCTGAAACTGACTTACCTACAAAATTGTCACTATAGTACGGCTTTAAACTCTCCTCGGATATACTTTTATCGGCTGAGATGAGTGTCCAGCCGTGCTAACCCGTCCAAAGACCTTTGTAATCATACCTCGGATGTAAAGGCCCTCGTTTCCTTCTTGCAATTCCAGCATTCACCAAAATCCACTGCTCATCCCTACAACCCCAGATTTTCTTCTTGTTGAGTGAGAGTAATGACTTTACAAATATTTAATGTTGAATCTAAGACAAGATGTATACTTGTAATTAATTCATGGTTGGATTTAGCTAATATATTGTGGTTGTGTAAGAGATAAAAGGTCCAGAGGAAACAATACACAAACAATTTGTCTCACAAGCTGAGTTAAAAATCAGAGTGATAGGAGAGAGTGAAGGTTTTCAAAACATTAGATTATTTGGCGTGTATGCCATTACTATTAGGTGGTCCGTTGCTAATCTTAAAATAGAAATGATTTGATAAGAGACTATACTCATCATACGAATAATCTGTTTAGCTCTGTTAATGTAAAATGAAACAAAAATATGGAATCACCTGAACAACATAATGGAGAAGATATTACTTAGTGAATGATATATCTACTTTGGCACAGAACAGTCACAGACCTGCAGATCAGACATGCGCCCATGCTCGCATGACGCTGGTGCTGGAGTGAACACTTGCAGAGTCGCGCTAAACTTCAAGATAATTCAGGAAGCTCTCTCTACAGCTCCCTGCTACTTGTGACAGTAAGAAGGCAAGAGATGTCTCAGGCCTAAAGGGTGATCAGCTGCTGCTTCAGAGATGTCTGACCTAGATTAATATTTCTGGAATGCACAAATAGGCGGTTTGATCACACGATCTACTTCGATTTGAACCCAGTAGTGCCAATACACTACAGCAATTTGCCTGGTCTTGTCTCCAGGAGCTGCTCAGGTTTGGGTTAGGGATCTCTGGCTGGCCACATTCTAGAGCTAATTCTAAATGGGGTTTCAAGTTTTTGAGCAGGTGCTTTTTGTTTCAGTTGTGGGCTCCGCATCGAGCCTTATGCTCACCATAGATGATGCTTAAATTTGAATTGTCAATCAAAATCAAAAACTGTCTCAATAACTTGCCCTCTTTTTTAAGAAAAGGTGCCTTGCGATAAGAGGGGTTTACCTCTTGCGAGAGTAAGACACGCTCCTGACAGTGCTTGCTATCTATGAGCCAACTGATGACGACTCTTCACTGGAAGCTAGCTTCTAATTGCTGATACAGCTTTCAGCATGACAAAGAGGATACGCTTATCAAAAGTACCTGAAAAGTATCGAGCAAATAAGTTAACAAGAATGAATTTTCAGTCGTTTGCTGAACTTTAGCTCTGTCCCTCAGCCATCTTCTGCAATTCTCTTCCACTTTCAAGAAAGAAATTAACTTCTAATTCATGGCTATACTTCTAGTAGTGAACCCATAACCACATGACGACATGCCCTGCACCTCTACCCTAAAGCCCCATAATTTTAAATCTCATTTCCTTTTTTATTTCTGATTACTAAATTATAGATGAAAAGAGTAAATTCTGTATTATTTAATTATCAAACATAAACACTATGTTTCTACACACTATCCTATCCCAGCTCAGCATCTCCAGAGGTGCATCTGAGCGCCCTTACACTTTGTCAGCCCACATCCTCTCAGAAAAGTGTGTACAGCTGCACACTATATAAAGCACAGTTCGTGTCAGATTGCCACAAATCTCCAGTAATTTGCTAGGTGATCCAGAAGAGAGCAAGAAATGTGTTGGGAGACATCATTTATGGGTGTTGTTTACCCTTGGGATGAGCACTCTTGGTTAATCTGGGCTATCTCTGCAGCTCAGTGCCAGAGTCCACATTGATAACACTTTGGTTGCTGATGAGTCCTGGTGCCAACCTCAGCTGTTATTCCTTCCATGGCATACATAGCCAATATTTACCCCTGTCAGCTAAACTGTGTTTCTCTCACAGGAGGACCTTGTCCTTGCCTCCCCCTCTCTGCCCCTTCCGCTCTCTTAACTGCAAAGGAAGGAGTTAAACACTGCTTGCTGCAAGCTGAGCATTGAGTATTGTCAGCTGTGCCTGTGATTGTTCGCCAATTAAAGTACACGCTCCGCGTTTGGTGTGTGACATCACTTTTCATTATTTATTTCAGTGCTTTGAAGTGAGTAAAAATAACACACACAGTCCATGACACAGGAACAAAGAGAGGAACCACAAGAAAGACCTTAAGCACAGTGGTTATAGATGCAGCTACATGATGAAACACTTGGTCCTGAGCGTTCCTCCTGGTGCACTCTCATTCTTTATTTCCTGTGCAGTGGTATCCTGTTGCCTGGAATATTATTCATCTGGTGATGAAAGTGATTTTGAATCCCATCAAATAAGTATGATCTCTTCCCCTCGCACCCTTTTTCCAACTCAAATGTTGCCTACTTCAGCTCTCGTAATTGTGAGTAGTTAAATTGGCTTGCTTCCAGCATGGGCCTCAATTTAATATGTCATATGTCTGTGCTCGTGCCAATGTGACATCTGTGGGCTGTTTTGGCACAACGCCTTCCACATTTAATCTCTCAGTGCTCTTTGATAGTGCGCACACGACATACTTCATCAGCCTCCATGGCTCAAGTGGTACACAGAGTGTGGAAGACCAAGGTTAGTAATGAACAAAAGCACCACTGTTGGTGATAGGCAGCAGTGATAGACATATTACCTTGTGGTCCTGGAGAAGAGTCCTGGGTTGCACCCCCCACACCCTCTCCTGTTGTCAGTGTTACCTGCCGCTGGCACACTGGTGCTGCTGTTGGTGGTTCGCACTCCACAATACAGACCCTTCCCTGCAATCTTTGCCTTGCTCTTATACTGCAGAGAGTTAGTAATTGCTTGCTGTCGAGCTTGGCATTATATGTTTCATCATGCGCTGTGCTGGTGCAATACTCAACTCACTGGTGGCTGTGCTCACCTTTCTATAATTTTATTTCATGCTTTGATTCATGCTATTTTCCGGTAACTCCCTATCAATTTATTTTCTAGTGCTTTTGAGAAGTGAAAAGCACCATATCCCACAGTGAAAGTCGGCCCAAAAGGACACCAGTGGGAATGCCTCAAGAAAGACATGACCAAGCATCAGTATGGTGAGACACGGCCAAAGAGCAAGTCTGAGAGGGTTCCCTGTCTGTCGGACAGACGTGAACAACCCAGCTGTGGAGTTCAATCAGTCGGCACGAGACATGCACAACAAAAAAACTGCAACATGGCCACTGAACACAGGGGAGGGACACTGCCAAAGAAGATCTGGTGCTTCTCACGCTGCCTAGCAGGCTGCTCAACTTGCCAGCCCCACTCCCCCCCCCGCCCACACCCGAGCCAGGCAACAACACCTGGGATGCTCATCTTTAAATACCTAGAGGCTCGAGTTGTTTCTTTCTCCAGAGGTTGCACCTAAAACAGCACCACAGCAGGGAAATGTCTAGTCTGAATCGCACGGTTGGGTAAAAAAGTCCCGATAGCACTCTCTTGCACCCACGTGGGAAGCCAGAAGGCTCTGGCATGCCAGCCCCTACACTCAACCGGCACCCCTCGGGTCTGCACCAGGTTCCAATGGCAGTGCTTGTTTTATTCCTAACAAAAAGTTTTCCTGTTGAGTCTCAGATGTATCTTAATAAGGAGCATCCAATCTCACATAGAGCTCAACACAGGACAGCTGCGCAGTTCCTTGGCGATGAGTCCACCGCTGGCCCACCGTGCTCGTGTCGCGTGACAGCGCAGGTTCTGGCCAGATGCCTCCTACTGCCTCCAGCAGGTCAGGGCACAGTAAGCTATGCGCTGCAGCACCATCCCTCTGCTCCCAGGGAAACATGCTGGATGGCCCACATGTTCCACCCCTTGGTTCTCGCTGTCTCCAGATTGTAATGTGTGCCCATTGTGTGGTTCTGCTTTCCTTAAAGGCAGTTATGTGTATGTACTCGTTGCTCGCACCATACTCACTTTTAATCTGACTTGTTTGTTCATCCTTAAAATATTATTTTCCTTCGCTTCATGTTATCTGTAGTTTACACTAAACTTAATTTTTTTTCTTCTTTCGTAAGACAGGCGGCAATAATATTATACCTATATTCATAAATGCTCTTTGATAGACACTGACGTAAAAAGGTTAATACTTCAGCCTGCCAAACTACCGGGGCCCCTGGTTCCCCCTAAGTATTTATTGGGTAATGGCCCTAGGAAGCCCTATGTTGCAGAAGGCCACAAAACGGGGCCCCCCCCTGACCCCCTCCTTTTTTGCTCACGAAGGGCTCGACAGCCCCCTTCCCCAAACTCCCCCTCCCCAGCCATCATGGGGCTCACTTTCCCTCCCGTCTTCCCTCCGTTTCCCCTTTCCCCTTGGCCCACCGCTTGGCACCCCTCCCCCATATCCTGTGGTGAAGGGGCGGGGCCCCCCAAGAAAGGGGGTGGCCCCCCCAGCCCCCTCGGAGTTGGCCCGGCCCTTTTCAGCCAGGGGGCCCCCCGGGCCCCACAGGGGAGCCGGGGGCCCGCCCCCTGGCCCCCAACCCGCCCTGGCCCCCTGCCTGCCCCGCGGCGCCCCAACACCGGCCTTGGGGCCCCCAAGCCCCCCCGGGGCCCCCATCCGGCCCCCCTCGGGCCCCCCCCTGGGCCCGACCCTGGGCCTTGCCCCCCACAGCCCCTGCCTGGCAACAAGCATCCCCCCATAGGGGCCTTTTCCCCTGTGGGCGGGGAATCCTCCAAAAAATTAGCAAGGGTTTTTTTTTTTGGGAAAAAGGCTTGGCCCAAAAGGCCTCCAGGCCCCTTCCAAGAGGCAAAAGCCAAGAATAACTGTTTTTTTGGATTTTAAGAAAAAAGCCTAAGTCCCCAAAAGTAGCCCATTGAGACTAACCCCTTGGAAAGTGCCTCCAACTGATACCCCCCAAGGTAATTCGCAGGTGTTTGGGACAAATGGCCCTGTAAGGGGTTGAAAAATGATTAGACGCTTAAGCCCCCCCCCAAGTTATCCAGGAAACAAATCTGTTTCCCCTGGCAGGGTGGGGGCCAAGGGCCCCCCTGGCCCAACAGGGGGGGTGCCCCCAGAATTTTCTGGTGGCTTTGCCCCCTGGCCCCCAATTCCCCCCTGGGGCAAGTTGCCCCGCAAAGGCCAAGGGTTTGGACCAACAGGGCGGCTGGGGAAGCCAAGCACCCCCCTGGGTCGGACAGGGGGGAAAAGGTGTCCCCTGCCCTCCCATGGGCTGGGGGGTGGCCCCCCCACTGGTGGGAATTAAAGTTTCCCTTCCTAACCCCACCCCATCCCTATGAAATTTCCTTGTTTGGGATTCTAACTCAACCATGAAAGGAAATAAAAATAATAGAAAATCTTGGAAGGAGGAAAAAAACAACTGAAAAATGCATATTCCATCCCAGAGATAAAACCAGTTTTTTCCTTTTTTTAGTTTCCGGAATGGTTGAAACTATGTCCCCCACAGCCTGTATTTTTAAGAGGTCTCATTTATAAGAAGGAAGAAAAAAATAAAAAAGGAGACCTTTCTGTGCCCAAAATCCCAAATAAAGCCAAGGGGGTAACCCCTAATGGGCCACAAATTTAACCATGTGAAATGACGTTTTCCCCCCCCTAAACTGCCCCGCCTTTGGAAAAAATTTGTAAAGAAAAAATTGTTCCTTTGGTTGGGCCACATAATGACAAATTAGAGGGGTTGGGGAGTTTGCCCCACCATTCTTTCCAAAAAAAAAGATGGTTTCCCCAGAAAACCACAATTTTTATTAACATACCCCAAAAAAACCTTTACAGCCAATCCAATCTCAGCTCTAAAAACACAAGTTTTGGGGGGAAAGTTGGGGGAGAACCCCCATGCCCTCCTAAAGTTTAATTAATCTTTCGGCAATCCTTCCCCACTATGGTAAAGATTAGAAGCAAAGATTTCATCTCAATAAATCTGTGGGAAATTTAAAAACAAAAAAGCTAATTTTTTGTTTGCCCCTGAAAGAAATATTACAAAGTTTGGGTTGTCATCAAATAATAAAACCCGTCCCCCTGCCCCCAAAGTCAAATACCTTGGGTTTAATTGAAAAAAGCCCCAGAAATGTTGGTAGCCATAAGAAAAAACAACCTTTTTTAAAAAAAAAAAGGGGTTTTTTGTTTTCCCATCTTTCCCCATCCTTTTTTAACAACCCTTTTTTTTTTTCCCTTGAACTTATACCCTGGTTTTATTAATTAAACAAAATCTGGATTTTTGAAGGGTGAAAAACCCTTTGTCCCCTATACTTCGGAGTGCACAACACATAAAAATCATCCCCTGGCAAAAGTTGCTTTAGAGACAAAATTTCTTTGATTGCCCCCCCCCAAGAGACCAAGTTTTCCCCCTTTCCCAGTGGTTTTTTGTTTTAAAATTGAACTTGTATTAGCACACAGAAATGGGACAAAATCCACCTGAAAAGAACAGGGAAAGACCAAAGCCTCCCAGGATCCTCCACACTTCTTGCCTTCCAAGGCCAGCAAATTTTGGGTTTAAAAATAAACTGCCAGTTTTGGGGAGCCTGGGTTCCCACCTCCCAGGATTCCCTGGGGAATTTTTAGAAAACCAACATGTCCCCCCCCGGAAGGAAGGATCAGACAATGCCTTTGGGAGCCCCAAGGAAGGGACTAAATCTGGAAGACTGAGAATTGTCAAGAAAGCCAATGTTTTAAAAGAAAAAATCTTTCTTTTTATTTAAACCCCTCGGCTTTCCCCCCCCAAACCCCTGCCTCCTGCCCCCTTCTCCCCCTGGATTGTCCTCCCCACCTTTTCCTGAAAAGAAAAAGCCCCAAATTCCCAGGTGAAAAAAAGAGAAGCCCCAGCCCTTCCAGCCCCCCTTTTCCCCCCTGGTTGTGAAGCCCCTTTGTCCAGGTCCCCCTGTCACCCTTTAGCCAGTGGGCCCCCGAAACCACCACCCTGACACTGGAATTTCCCCTTGAATGCCCTGTGGGAACAACAAAAAAAAAAAAAAAAACGAAGAGCAAAGCCCAAGGTTGTCCCCAAAGGCCTTGCCCCAGCATTTTACAATTCCTGTTCAAAAGCAAGCCGCAGGGATAATGTGTCCCTAAAAGAACAAAGTTCCCCACTAAATTTCCCCCCCGACTTGACTCCCCTCCCCTCGTTGTTTTAATTTAAAATGCCTGGGTTATAACGACGCTAAATCACACCAGCCCCAAAGGGGTAGGGATTACAAAGCCCTGGAAAAGGAAAAAGGCCCCCTTTTCCCCCCTGAAGTTTTGCCTGGTTTTTGGCCCCCTTCTCACAAAGGCACAGAATGAAAAAAAGAAAGGAGAAGGTGACCTTTGAGTCCCCTGCTAAACCCTAAAAAAGGATTTGTCTCCCTAACCTTTAGCCACCTAAGGGAACCCCTGGCTAAGCCTTACCCTTACTGTAAAAAGAAGCCCCCTCCAAAATGAGGGGATTGGTTTGCGGGGGGGGACTCGCCCAGGGGGCTCTCCAAAAAATGCCCAGTTTTTAATCCAAATCCCAAAAGACAATTTACCCGCGTCCCCCCCAGGGGCTGTTTGGGTTTGAAACAACGAAAGGGCCCCCTAGTTGGCCCCCTACCAGCTTTTGTTCAAAGCTTCCCAGCCCTCCAGGCAAGGGCCCACTGGAAACCCCTGGGTTTTTGGTTACAATGCATTTCCCTTAACCTGTTTGTTTCTTTGGGGGGGCCCCTGAGAGCATCCTAAACAGTTAAAGGAAACCCCGAAAATTCTATAAAACCTTAACACTAATTTAATCCTTTATAGCCCCCACTCCCATAACCTACTTTTTTCTCTCTAAAATTTACCATATTTCATGGGGTTACCTATTTCTCCTCCCCATCACTTCAAAGTTAGTAAAACATTTACAGGTTATTAAGCCCCTAAAGAGTTTTGTCTTTTTTCCTTCTCAGTTTTCTTTGCAATGGGAAAAAATCTGGAGACCCCCTTTCCCTTACCTGCCAAACTGTTGCCCTTTTGCCTTGTTCTGTCCTTCTGCTTGCCAAAACAATCTTTTGTTTATTTTGGGTGGGGTGGGGTTTATGCCCTTTGTGGCCCTCCAAAAGGCCATAAAAACCCCCCCCCTTTTTCTAACTAAAACATAACCCCCTTTTTTGGCCCTCCTGGGTTTACTGCCAGTAAGACCGGGCCTCAAGCCCCATTCTTTCTTCCCCTTTCAAAAACTCCTCCCACCTCCATAATTCCTCCATCAGAACTCTTTTCACATATTAAAAAAACAATCTTTTCCGCCCTAAGCCCACACATAATGGGAAGAAAACCCTTCCTTGTCCAAAACTTTTCCCATCCTTCCCAACAAGCCCCCACTAAGGACAAAAGCAAAATTCCCCCTGGACAGAAATACATATCCAAATTTTACAGTATAAACATGAAGCCCCTGCCCCCAGCTTAAGCTGCCCAGACAGTTGGACATTGCCCTATTTTTTTTAACCTTAAA
>NDFG01004844.1:0-12567 GCA_002167245.1 Sporophila hypoxantha | reverse complement strand
GGGATCGGTGCTGGGTGAACCTGGACCTGACCTCTATCGCGTCAAATTCCCCCTCGTTCACGAGAACCGCTTCTTGTGGCGAGGTTTTATACAGTTTATTGTGCCTGAGGCGAAGGAGTCTCAATTTCTTTTGTAACTCTTCACATTCATCGCTGTTCCTCTCAGTGTGCAGAGCTGGACAAAGATCGGCTCYGGTGGATAGTCAGCGTTGATGGGCCCYGGGGAAGCCATGTATTCAGATGTAYAATTCTGGGGTCGCTGGCTATCTTGATTGGCAATCGGCAGGGCGATGATCGCTCTTAGGCAGTTTCTGAYGACTCGAGATACTGGTGATCATCACCCTGGAAGCATCTATTCTTATGCTAAAGCGTCGATT
This sequence comes from Sporophila hypoxantha, assembly GCA_002167245.1. Taxonomy (NCBI): domain Eukaryota; kingdom Metazoa; phylum Chordata; class Aves; order Passeriformes; family Thraupidae; genus Sporophila; species Sporophila hypoxantha. Next base: position 12,191 of record NDFG01004844.1, on the reverse strand, counting down.
GTTGTCTTAGCTGTGTCCGGGAATTTGTTGGAATCTGAATAGACATCTGCTCTCTGGCCGTGTGTGGTCAGAGACACATTTTGGATTTTACAATCTTTATAACATACATTCTTTAATAGCATGAATTATTTCTACCATATATTACAATCCCTCCCCTTTAATATCACCACATTAATTCATGCTCCCTSTATAACCCAAATTGCTAAAATCTATTTATTTCGACTTCTACCCGCCACCTTCAATGGTCTTTCACAAAGAGAACAAAACTTTATTAAATCATTCCGTGGTCTCCTTGTGGAATCCCCTGATAATCAGTATTGTTTACACTCGTTTTGATTCGTTTCTCAAACTTTGCCAATACTTCGGCAGCATTGCTCTCATACTTTCTCCCAGGCTTATGATCTTGGATGTGTTGCTTCTGGAAGCCAATTCCGGGTCCATGGGTACTATTGCTATCTGCATCCCCGGTACCACGGAATGAATCAGTCTAATAAAACCAGGAATTAGACATGGAAGAAATAGGATTCTGGCTACTGAACACAGCACAAAGAATATTATTTTGTTCCACCAGGCCCCATCAAACAATCTGTCCCACCACGATGATTGTAAAATCAAATTCCATTTTTGAACTGGGACATGGGCCGCCTTCTTGATCTTGGCTGCCAATCCTCTTATGGTTTCCTCATAATCATCAATTTCAGTGCAACATTCTGATTCGTTGAACTTCCCACACACTCCCCCTTCTTTGGCCAGCAAATAGTCTAAAGCTATTCGATTTTGGTACACAAATGCCTGTACCTGGGTGTGCTGCTGACTTAGTAAATCCAAGGCCTCTGAGGTGTGATTTGATACAATTTCTACCACTGCCTGCAGCCTGATCAGCTGGTTCAGTAGATAAATCAGAGTCCTATATCCGTAGTTTCCATCTTGAGCCCACGTGGCTGGCCCATAATAGTCAATTATTCTCACTGCTGGCCACTCTTCCTCCCCCCAGGTTTGCCTACCACTTATGACAGGTATCATCTTTTTCAGACTTCTTCTCTCCCTCCTCAGGGTCTYATACAAAGGAGCCCCTAGCAGGTTACTTTTTGTTYKAGGGAGAGTGAAGAAGACCGGCCGGATCATGCCCAGAGTGCATGATCCCTTCCATCTCGGGGGTAACTCACTGTATGCCTTTTTCCYGCAAATCCAGTAGATTTCATCMGGGGCTTTCCATCATTTTCCCTGKGTCTCCCCAGTATTCTCTCAGCCCTCCAAGGATTGGTAAGGGTTGGCTCCAGGACTTTTGATCCAGCAAAGTCCTATCATTTTGTTCCATTCACAATTTGTCTCATTTTTCCGGATCCAATACACCCTAGGGGGTTCTGGCTGCCAGACCTTGCCCTTATTGTTCRAATTTACCATCAGGGTAGTTATACACGGAGTGTATCCCACCATTTCAGTATATTCCTTTCCTTCCCRACTGATGCAAATGGTTCCGATCACCYTTTGGTCCAAAATCCACCCCTCAGGCCTCTGTGCCAAGTTTGAGACCCTGGGATTGTCCCATTTCAGAAGCTGTTCTGGARCCAAACCTTCCCCTTTCCATGGCCACTTTTCTGCTGACTTCAGCCCCCTGCAAATCCAGCAATTTGACAATCCCAGTTCTGTTGCAATTTCTTGCATTAAATCAATAAAWAAGTTTCGATCCAGGGAAGGTAGTTCCCCGTCAGCGTATTGTTTTTCAAGCAGTTCATACTGTTCTCCCAAGGTTTTCAATCTCTCTTGCTCTATTCTTTTCTTCCTCAATTCTGACTCCCTTCTTTTCAGTTCCTGAGTAATTTCCCTCATCTTTCCCTCAGGATCCTCTCCGTCTTTGTTTTTTGCAAAGCAGACAACCCTATCATATTGCAGGCATACTCTATCATTGTTCGCCTGTGCCAAATCCAATATGATTGGTTCCCTGCTTAGGGTGAATTTGCTGTCAAATTTGACATTTCTTCCCACCCAATACATTTTTCCATTCATCACAGACATCCCCAGTCTTGSATTRTCATAACACAATGGATTCAYCTGCTGATATGCAACAAAAATTGATTCCATTTTTCCCCCAACCCACATTGTTTGATTACATTGATTGCAAACAGGGATTGACATTATTTCCACATTCCTTTTCTGTATCTGATGTTGGTGCTTGCCTGACTGCCCGTTCCATGTCCCTGCCTCTGGACCGATACACCAGATCCCTTTGTCCAATTTACATAATTTGACCCTTGTGCCATTCACCCAACAGTACCTGCCAGGCTCCCTGCTTCACTCCTTTGGGGCTTGGTATGCTGAGGTTTCCCTGTCCCTTYGTTCAATCGGGACCACCTGAGTGCATTTATTGCACTCATTTGTGGAGCTCTCGCTTCCACGTCTCATCGGGACCTCAATGTGCAGACTCTGCGTCCTGATCACGGCTAGGCTCAGGCCAATCAGGATTCCCACCAGGCRTACTCCTCTGCCTTTGCCTCCGCCCCCTGGGGTGCCACCAGCGGCGAGGAAGACCGTCTTCACGGCAGCAGGAGTATTCTTCAGGGAATACATTTTCTGACCTTGCCACATACCTCCTTTTGAAGGCACCTCACCATGAAACTTTACAGCATCCGAGCTGCACGGTACCTTGATTGGTTTCCRGCACTCCACATCCAGAATSTCTGCCTTAGACCTGAGCTTTCCATGCACCCCRTTCTGAAAAATGTGWAACCACTCCCGYGAGTCCAATTCAATGACTCCTAAATTTGTGGCTAGGGTTAGAATACGGTCAGTCAGCTCAAGCTCCTCTTCCAGRCACTGTGTGCACAATCCCTTTGGCCTCTGCCCCCTTCTGCTGTGTACAACAAAAACACSCTGACAATATTCACMCTTGAAATGTACAAATGGATAGCACACACAGTCAAACAGTATACAACCTATCCGTTTGCCGTCRGTCATTTACAAGGAWGTTGGAGTTTGATTTTCAAGTTGCYTGGGGGAGAAGTGACCCTCCACTCGGGTGCTTCCTCCTGGTGTTCAACTTTCTTCACCCTAGACGCGTGTGTCCAGCCTTTCTCYGCAGTCCGAATGGCCGTGTCTGTTGTCAGGAGCACAAGAAAGGGGCCTTCCCAGTGAGGGGAGAGGGGTACATCTTTCCACACTTTCACAAAGCACCTCTGTCACCCCAGTGTGAATTTTTGTGGATAGCAAATCCCAGAGGGGCGCTCTGATATAACTATCCCTGGTTTCCTTAGTATCCTGATAAATTTTGTTCAGATCAACCAAATGATGGTTAATCCGGCTGTTGCTCGAGCTGGGGTGTCCCCACCTGCATCCCCTGCGTATATGGCATTCCAATTGCATCTCAAAAAGGTGGAAGCCCCGTCTCCAAATGAGGATTGCTCCCTAGATAGGTTAAGCAAGGCTTAAAGGTAGGCATTTCAGCCAAGACCATTCGGTTTCTAAAATTAATTTAGATAACTGCCACTTTCAGAGTCTGACTTCCATCCCTTTCCACCGTGTCCGTTGCAGCTCGGGGCATGCCATGGAGCTGTAGTATTCCACCAATGCTAGTTGCGTCAGCCATCTGCCTTATAATCTTTTGATAAAAACGAGTGTTCCTTGGTCCAAATCAATGCAATTCACCACCCAACTCGAGTACAATTTCCTCCAGTAAGTTTCTTGGACACCATCTGAGCCGTTTGCCCGTGGACTGGGAAAGCCATCCACCCAATGGGTCAATTTGTCTATGATCACCAGCACAATTTGAACCTCCCCACTGTTGGGTAATCAAGCTGAAATCAACTTGAATCCCCTTTCAAATGGTGGTACGCAATGGGGACTCCCAGGATGGCCTGTCTTGCCTTAGTCTTTTGTTAATTTTTCTGAAAATCAGGCATCCTTGTACTCTTGTTTGGCCAAGTTCGTAAATTTCCCTGGTAGGGGGCACAGTAGAATGTAATTCTTACCCTCACTGATGGTGCAGCTGGATCAATTTACTAGAGATTAAGAAAACCTTGTAACTTAATTAAGAACCAGTGCCATAAAAGGTTAGCAAAGAGGAGGAGTCAGATGGCTGCCTGCAAGAATCAAAGAAGAGTTGCTGCTCAGAGAGATGCCCAAAGGAACAGTAAGAAGGTATGAAACGATCAGAAGCTATGAATCCTTGCAGCTTTAGTTGATAATAGAACTGTTGTCATTGTACTGTTATCTAATATAATGAAGCAACATTTCCCATAGCACACCCGAAAAATTTAAAAATTGTTCTGCCAGGGGCTGTGTCCCCCCAGTGTGTTTCACTTGCAGTGTTCCTCAACATCGTCCTGGTTAAAACCTTTAGAGACTAGTTCCTCTGCCCATCCGCACTACCTTCTTCCAATTTTCCCCCAATCTTCTCAACTTTTCAATCTCCTTTTGGTAGGGTTGAGGAGGGTCGCCTGGTACCTCGATCCCTTCAATCTCCAGGCTACGTACTGTCATCAGTGCCACAGTCTTGGCTTCCTGGTCTGCCAAATTGTTTCYCCGGGTTCGGAACTGAATCCCTGCCTGGTGTCCCTTCATGTGGACCACCACCGCAATTTCCTCTGGCCCCCKTAGTGTTTCCAAGATTTGCCRGATCAATYCCCSRTRCAACAGTCCCTTTCCYYSRGTGTTGATCAACCCCCTTTCTTCCCAGATTTTCCCAAAGGTGTGAACCACTCCAAAGGCATACCTRGAGTCTGTAAARATTGTTCCCTTCTTCCCCTTCAGTCCTTTCAGGGCTCTCAGAACTGCGTACAATTCACAAGCCTGTGCTGACCAACCCGCGCTCAGGGGACCTGCTTCAGTCACTTCTCCCGTTCATCCGTCCACGACTCCATACCCTGACTTTCTTTTCCTGTCAATCACTGTGAGAGTCTGTCCGAATTTTGCTGCCTCATGATTGAAGACCCCCGAACAGCTTAAAACTGAACCAGTACGGGGGGGGAGGTGTGTTGTCTCTTAACTACCTATCCCCATAGGTAGCTACCTGTCATATGCTACGCTGAACGCGATGGACATTCCGCCATGATTCCCTGCCTCCCAGCCTAACTGGCTTTGAACTGTGGAAATGGCCCCTTTCCAATAAAAAGACCCCCCTCGCCTGCCTTCAACCATTGTGACAGACAAGCAGAGATGCAGGCTTCTTCCTCAAGGGATCGAGACCGGAAGTCCCTCTGCAGAAGACCCCCCTGTACCTTCTTCTAAAGCTGGGACTGAACATTCCCCCCCAGCTCGGGGGATGTGTGCTCTTGGGAGGGGGAAGGCTGCCCAAAAGCAAAGGCGCGAGCACTGAAGCATTAAGACAAATGGTTCCTGCTGGTTACCTGGGACTCGGACTTTATGTACTTGTGTACCCCATTTCTCTACTTTTCCGAATTTTCTGACAAAACCCATTGTTTCAGTTGTGAAACCACGTTCCCTTCCCTCCAAGAAAAATGGTATATACTAGGTCCAGTTATTTGCCATCCTTTGAAGATCTCCCCGGCACCTTGAACCTCTTCTGCTGAGCTGCTTTGGCTGGACCGCAAAACAACACCTACGATTTCAAGTAGCTATAATCCATACCTTTCTCTTTCCTCCCTCTTTTCCTTGTCTTTTCTTTTTTCCGCCGGTCTCCCCCCATCACCAACACTCTTCCTGTTCGTGATTCCTAATCAAAACTGTGTTTGATTTTGTTTGCTGTAATGTAAATCTCTTGCCTTTATGGTTATTTTTTGCACCTTAAAAATCAACCCCGTCATTCTGTTACCACTTGAGCTGGATCGGATTGGGACCCAATCACCCGCTTGACCCATCTACAACCATTTTCCCCGCTTAATCTAGCTCTTCCTCCTCCAATAATCTGTCGTGATTTTTCTTCTGGAACTCAACCCTTCCACACAAATCGTGATATAGTTCTCCAAAGCGGGAAGGGGTTCATAAACAAAACTGCACAGGTTTGTCCACAATTCCAAATACCTTGGAATGAATCAAAATGGCCTCATTACTTTGCGAATCTGACCATCAGTGAGCCATTTATCTGCTTCCTGTTATATGTAGATGCCCTGCACATCTGTGAGGTGCGAAATACTACTCAAAGGTGCCTGAAGGTTACTTTCTTTAGCTTCCTCCACCAGCAAAGTGCTACAGCATACAATAAAAAAAAATATCCGCTTTGCAAGCAGTGGGCCAGCCCCTGCTGACCGGGTCCAAAAGCTGGCTGGACAAGTAACCCACAAGTTTCCCTGACCCCATTGCCCCAGTCCTGTGTCAGCGACTCTCATGTGCCTGTGTGAATTCTATCGATCCACAACACAACTGGAATGGTCGCTTCACATCAGGAGGCTCAGCACTGTGCTGCTGTGTAGGGCTTCCTTGACCTCCCCGAAATCGTCCTCATCCTTTTCCCAGTCATTTGGAGCTCTGTTCCGTGGTGAGTTTCTCAATATAGAAACTTCACACTTTTCGCCTTTGTACTCTTCAATCCATTGCCTGCAATATCCCACAGACCCAAAAGTTGAGCTGACTTCCCTTTTTTCGCAGGCGTGCGGCCTCGCTACTGTCCAATTTCAGGTTTCATATTCTGGTAAGGCAATATAATCCTGCCACCCTGCCTTTCCGGATCCAATTTCTCTTTTTCCCTTGGCTTAAACCAATGTCCCAAGTAAATCCTGACCTCAGCCCTCTGTGAATCGCAGCTTCGACTATCGACACCTCTCAACCCCTTTTCCCTAAAAAGTTCAGATGGTACCTTGCGCCACTCCACCCATTCCTCACAACACTTCCTCTCTGACCTGCAACCAACAAATATACAAGTATTATTCATTGTAGCGCCTACCTCTTCTAGTTTCCTCGATCTATCAACGTACGTACACTCTAATTTTTCTTCCCTCCATTGGTTTACAGAGTGAAACTCCAGCACTCCACTTCGCTAGTCCAATTCAAGTCTCATGCGCGCCGAATAAAATTCAGGGAATCAACGAAAGCCTGATAGGCAACGTGATGTCCACCTGAGCGCTGCTTTCTGCTTCGTCTCGCGGTTCCATGCTCACTGAACGCAAAAAATCTCTGCCTTCTCTAACTAAAGGACAGTCCAGAAAGCATCTTTAAATCAATCCACGCTGTACTACGTGCTCTGCAGCCGAGAGAAGTCTTTATTCATGCAAAGGTGTAAGATTGAGACCGTGGCGAACAAAGTCGCTCGATTCACAGCCCTTAAATCTTGCCACTAGCTTAGCTACCATCACATCTTTTTCACCACCAGAGATTTGAGTGTTCTTGCCGGACATGACGCTGTCTATATGAGTTGTGTGTGTCGTTTATTAATTCATCAATCACCGGTTTCAATCTGTCCTCCCTTCCATGGAGATGGGGTACTGTCTACCCAAATGGGGTCCTCCTGGTCTCCAATTTCACATGGATCAGCTTTATTTCAACCTCCGCCTCCCCTTACATACCAACACCTTCCTGATATTCTATTTTCTCCTTCATCTTGGATGTGAGTTTATAACATCTCACCCTAGGCCGGGAATTTTTCCACTTGCCAAGCATGATTCTAGGGCTACCATCACGTCCTGCCCTAGCAAATTAAAGTCCGCGTCCTTATCAATAATATTATTTCCTGTACATCTTTTGTTTTTCTCTCTATCTCAACATCTTTTATGATTGGTAACCTTGAACGGTTCCCCTTTTGCCCCTGATTACCATCTTGATTGTCGCTCAGAGAGCACCCTGCGGTAGCTGCTGCACTGCAGTTCGTTCCACCCCAGAACTACTAAAAACCACATTTCTTGCCTGTGGTGTTCCTTATCTTAATTTTATCAAGGGCTCCCTCAGTGTCCGGACCCAAACTGAAAAAGCCCCTGACACCCTAATCTTCCTGCCATAACTATCGCCTGGTCCTTGGCATTAGTTGACAATTCCTTCGATATGTCCCTTGCTTGCTCTGCAATAGCAACTCAAAAGTCCTTCTTTTGGTTGTCGATCCACCCTTTTCTTGGGACCACGGTTTTGCTTCTTTTGCTAGGCGCCGGCTTCACCTGTCTCTGACCTTGCTTCTGTTTCTGTGCTTCCACCGTATGCAGCCGCTACCAATACCTTAGCTTGAAGCTTCCTGTTTTCTTCATCTCTTCATTATAACCCTTCTGGGTTCTCAGCCAATCCCAAATCCCCTTGTCCTTCCGCAAATCAGTCTATCTTTTCTAAATTTTTCCTATCATAGTCCTCCCAAGATTTTGCCCACCAAACTGCACGTTTTTCAAACAAAACCGGCCCCATTTGGGAAATCCGGTCTGTTCCATCCGCAAATACATTACTCTAGGCTCTTTCGGAGCCCTCGACCAACCACTCATGGGCGTCTGTCCTTTCCCTGCATTCTTGACTACCCCTTACTCATGTTCTCCCCTTAGAGCTACTGCCTTTCTGGATACCCGCTGATTATCATGTTCCTTAGATTTATCATTTTCTGCCTCCCCTGCTCTGTCTGGACACTCCAGGATGGTTTCTGGCTTTGGCCACCTCTGGTCCTCGCTCTCCCCATCGGAATTCTATTTTCCCAGTCCTTGATCGCGGCTTGTCTCTAATCATCTCTCCCTTCTCCTCATTGTTTGAACAGCGACCTCAGGATCGCATTGAGATCCTCATAAAGTGGAATGCTGTCCCTAGAAACTCATCTAGCCTTTCCGCCACCCCCAAAGGATCGTCCATCAATTTTCCCATCTCTTTCTTGAACACCCTTACATCTCCTGTTTGGGGGGTATCAATTGTTGTGTACGAACCAAGAACTTCCGGAGCTGTCGCGCACCTCCCTGTAAAGGAAAGATGCCAGGCTTCTCCTCCTCTCCTCACTGTCTCCAGTGGTTGCCCTCCTCATTTGCTGCTTCGTTTGATGGGCCAGCGGGAGAGCTGACTTTCTTGGGGGGAAATTACCTGTTTTTCTTTTGGTCTTGGGGAGGTTGGTGCTGGGGCTGTCTCACATGGGAGGGAGGTGCCGTCGCCTGTTCATGTGGGAGGGAAGGTGCTCAGCCTGCTCCAGTGGAGCAGCGCGCATTGCGGCTGCCAAGACCTGTCCCTGCGAGATCGCCGCCAAACGCGCACCGGAAGTACCTGGGCTGTCCAGGCTGGGGTGGAGGGACAAGGTTAGGGGTTCCTGTTCCTTTCCCCAGTTTGCTGCACATCTGAGAGCTTATACTGGTATATAAACTTGTACAAGCATATCTCCACATTTGCCGCCCTACTCATATTTCCTCGAAATCCTGCGGCGGCGATCGAATATCGAGGTCGTACAGGGACTCAAATGTCCATGCCTCAAAAGTGCCGCACACCGCCAGACCACGTATTTTCTGATCTCTTTCCCTCCCATTTTTCCATGCAAAAATATATCAGTTTTTTCCTTGGACCTCCCCCGTTCTCCTGGTGCTGTCGTCTCAATGTTCTATAACATCCATCCCAATGGACTTTCCCTTGGAATTTCTGCAGAACCTCCGCGGACCTGGGGAGATTTTTCTAGGGGGCTTTTTCAGAACCTGTTTTTCCTCCAACCCCATTTTCAAAAAAAGCCCGCCCTGTGAATTTTCTCACCTTGTCTCCTCTGGCCGCGGATGCTCAAATGTGGGTCCCCGAGTCTCTGTACGATGTCGATTTCCTGAGCCTTGCAAAAACGCCTCCAGTCTTAGTCAGTCATCGCAGAGAACTGTTCCGCGACTTTTTGAACTATCTCGGATTTTTCTTACCTGTTCTTCTGGATCAGAAGGCAGACGGGCTCCCAGGATTTTCCAGGACTGTCTTTTTTTCCCCTTTCTGATCCAACCATGACCGATTCCCCCCTGAACTCCCTACAAGTCCCGGGTCCCATGTGTGTTAAGAAAAAGTGTCCGCTTCCCCCTTGACCGACCATGTTCCACCATCCCAAGTGGGATAGTGGAAATGCGTTTGTGGGGTCCATGCTCGCTTCATGGCAGAGTCACACCCCACTCAACCACACAATACTCACGGTTCATTCCCACATGGCTTCTTTGTGCACGTTAATTTCCGAGTGGAAAAAGCACCTCAGTCTCAGAGATCCCCTCTGGATCGTACCGAGTTTATGAGAACTGGGCTTGTTTTTATCCCTCTTTGGCTGTGGCTCTGGTTTCAGTTCAGTGATTTTTGATTGGTCTTGCAAACTCCCAATCCCGTTCAGACCACTGAAATCAGCGGGGCGCCTTATGGCTGGGAAGGGGTCCCCGAACCCCAAATTCAAATCATGCCGGGTTGTCACCAGATTTGTTATAAATGATCAATCATGAGCCAAATTATCAAAAATTGTGAAAAGATTTATTAATCTTTCTGCGTGACCTAATAATGGTTTTCGAAACCACCACAGCCGAAGAGGCAGCGTTGAGCCCGGGATCAGTGCTGGGTGAACCTGGACCTGATCTCTATCATGTCAGAATCCCCCTCATTCACGAGAACCACTTCTTGTGGTGAGGTTTTATACAGTTTATTGTTCCCGAGGCGAAGGAGTCTCAATTTCTTTTGTAACTCTTCACATTCATCGCTGTTCCTCTCAGTGTGCAGAGCTGGACAAAGATTGGCTCCAGGTGGATAGTCAGCATTGATGGGCCCTGGGGAAGCCATGCATTCAGATGCATAATTCTGGCGTCGCTGGCTATCTTGATTGATGCAATCGGCAGGGCGATGATCGCTCTTAGGCAGTTTCCGATGACTCGAGATACCAGTGATCATCGCCCTGGAAGCATCTATGCTTATGCTAAAGCACCGATCATTATCTTAGCTGTGTCCAGGAATTCATTGGAATCTGAATAGACATCTGCTTTTGTGTCGTGTGTGGTCAGAGACACGTCTTGGATTTTACAATCTTTATAACATACATTCTTTAATAGCATGAATTATTTCTACCATATATTACAGCTGATAAAGGCAATAGACTCAGCTGCCAGATATATGGTGGGAATTCAACACAGCAGAGAAGAGGCAGTCTTGGATGTTCTTGGACTGTATGGAGGAGAGTTTCTTCTCACAGYTGGTGAGTGATCCTGTCAGGGGTGGGGCTTTGCTAGACCTGCTGTTTACAGAGAATGGCTGGGGGAAGATGGCTGAGGCCATCTGGGGTACAGTGACCATGGMGTTCTCCATATTCAGTGAAACAAGGAGGGGGATCCAGAAAAATGGACTTGAGGGGGCAGACTTTGGYCTATTCTGGCTGCTCATTTAGAGAGTACCTTGAGAAACAACCCATAAAGACAAAGGCCTCCAAGAAGGATGGACATACTTCAAGAAAGAAGTCTTGAAGGTGCAAGAGCAGACTGTCCCTGTRTGCCGAAAGATGAACTAATGGGAAAAACAGCCAGCATGACTGGGCAGGGAGCTTTTGAAGGAACTCAGGGAAAAAAAGAGAGTGTATCACCTGTTTTAAATGATCAACAAGAAAGCCAAATTAGTAAATGTAAAAGATTTTATTTTTGCAACCGAAAMCACGGTCCTTGAAAGCCACAAAGAGACAGCGTCGAGCCAGGGATCGGCACTGGGTGAACATAGATCTGACCTCTATCGCATCAGACCTCCCTTTGTTCACAAATGCCATTTCTGGTGAGGCTGTTTTATACAGTTTTTTCTGCCTGAGGCAGAGGTGTCCCGATTTCCTTTGTCAGCCCACATACGTATGAAGTTTTCTTTCACTGTGCAGGGTTGGACAATTGCTGTTTCCTGGGTAGTGGYGGGCACTGATCATGTCAGGAGAAGTCACAGAATCACAGAATTTCTAGGTTGGAAGAGACCTCTAAGATCATCAAGTCCAACCCATGTTCTAACACCTCAACTAAATCACGGCAGCAAGTGCCAGATCCAGTCTTTTTTTAAACACATCGAGGGATGGTGACTCCACCACCTCCCTGGGTAGATGGTTCCAGTATTTGACCACTCTTTCTGTGAAAAACTTCCTCCTTAATTCTAGCCTGTATCTCCCTTGGCGCAGCTGGAGATTGTGTCCTCTTGTTCTGTCTGTTGTTGCCTGGAGAAAGAGACTGACCCCCATCTCACCACAGCCACCCTTCAGGAAGTTGAAGAGAGTGATAAGGTCACCTCTGAGTCTCCTTTTCTCCAGGCTGAACAACCCCAGCTCCCTCAGTCGTTCTTCATACGGCTTGTGTTCCAAGCCCCTCACCAGCCTTGTTGCTCTTCTTTGGACATGCTCA
>NDFG01004825.1:0-14058 GCA_002167245.1 Sporophila hypoxantha | reverse complement strand
TCCACAGGACACCCCAGCCCTGAGGAGCAGCAGAAGGAACCCCATGAGRAGTTCAGAGCCCCCAGGCCCCATCCCAGGCTGAATTCCCCTCTCAGCCATCCCCAAGCACGTTTTCCTGGCACTTCCTTTGAGCTGCCCTACCCAGTTAAACTCCATTTAGGGATTTGTTAAAACCACTCCACACTGGCAACACAAACCACCCCAAACTACACCACCCCACAGGATAGAAACCCCTCAGATCCCCCTTTTTCCCTCTCCAGGCTGGTTCCCCATCACGATTCCCATCCTTCAGCCCTTCCCCATCTGCTCCCATCCAGGCAGGTCCCTGCTCCCCCCCAGACTGTCCCACCACCCCATTGTGGCTGTGTTAGCAGGGATTATTTGTGGTGTGTGGGATTATTGCTGCCAGGACAAGGAGGCACAAAACATGGTCCTAACAGGATGCTGAACCTTCCAGTGCTGCCTCCAGTTTGACCAGTATAACCCTCTGCTCTCAGGAACTGGTCTGGATTTGCGTCAAGTGCTGTTCTGGGAAATTATAAAATCAAACCAGTTCCTGTTGGTTCTTGTCTGATCTGAGTAAAAACGAGTGGCCAGCTATAAATAGATGTGATTGAGTGACATCTCCAGGGCTTCCTGCCTGCCTTTCCTGTGGTGTGGGGCCAACTGATTTCATGTGGGAGTTGTTTTTTTGGGTGCATCTTCACATCATCACACCAACTTGGCAATGTGGGCATCACCAGAGGAACCCTGGGCTTCCAGCCCTGCCTGGAGAAAAGGAGACTCAGGGGTGCCCTCATCACTCTCTGCAGCTCCTGAAAGGTGCCTGTGCTCAGCTGGGGCTGGGCTCTTTCTCCAGGAACTGACAGAACCAGAGCACACAGCCTCAAGGAGTGCCAAGGGAAATATAGGTTGGATATTAGGAAAAAAATATAGATTGGATATTAGGAAAAAATATAGATGGGATATTAGGAAGTTGGTGAAATCCTATCCTATAGGTAGGACATTAGGAAAAACCTAATTAGGATATTAGAAAAAATATAGGTTGGATATTTGGAAAAAAATATAGATTTTATATTAGAAAAAAATATAGATTGGATATTAGGAAAAAATATATAGTTTGGATATTAGGAAGTTGGTGAGATCCTATCCAATAGGTAAGATATTAGGAAACACCTAATTAGGATATTAGGAAAAAAATATAGGCTGGATATTAGGAAAAATTGATAATTCTTTCAGTTTTTCATGGAAAATGGCTGCCCAGGGAGGTGGTGGAGTCCCCATCCCTGGGTGTGTTTAACAAAGCCTGGATGTGGCACTGGGTGCCCGGGTTCAATTGAGATGTTGGGGCTGGGTTGGACTCGATGGTCTTGGAAGTCTCTTCCAACCCAGTGATTCTGAAATTCTGTGAATTCTGTGAATTCTATGAATTCTGTGAATTCTGTGAATTCTGTGATTCTGTGCCCAACCTGTGGGACCACCCAAACCCAAGGGACCACCCAGCACCTACAGCCCCATGGACACAGATGAAACTGGAAAAGCAAGGTCCTGTTAATTGAAATGAATGATGGTGGAGGGTTCCTTGCACAGGTTCTTTCAGGTGCTGGGCCATGAAATTGGTTCTCATTTTTGGCTGCATTTGGCAGCGTGGGAGAACAAAGTTGAAGGAGATTTGTGCAGGTCTGTTGAGGTTGTTCAGGGTTGCTCTGGTCCATGGAGAGGTGGTGCCAAGGAACAGAGTTTGGAAGAGGAATTAGAGGAGACCTTGGCTGGTATGTGGGCAATAAAACCAGCCAGGACAAATATTTAAAAGTAAGAGCTTTAGAGGGATTATAAATCTTCCTGTTCCAATCTGATGTCAGGCTTCAGGGGGTGATTTCCCTCATGTCTCAGGACTGGGAAGGTTTTACTCAGCAGAGTAATTTCCTACCAGGGCTGATCTGTGGCAGCAAGGTTTGGGTGGCACTGCCTGACCCAACCTCTGAGCCCTGGGTCCCTCTCCTATCTCTGTGAGGGTTTCTTCACTCCCAGCTCTGTGTTTGGAGAGGAAAAACATCCTGTTTATAACAGAGCACCCTGTGTGGGCAGTTGGAAATTCTGTGGGGGCTCACATGTCATCAATAACTTCTGTACCCTCTCACTTTCACCTGGCTGAGCTGCTGACACAGGTGCTCCACTTGCTGTGAATTTCTGCTCCTGGGCTTTCCAGAGAAGGGATTCAGCAGGTTTGGGTGCAGATGTCATGGCTGTTTGTCCCAGTGCAAAGAAGCAGCTCACAGAGGAGGCCACTGACGTCCCTCTGCCCACTCAGTATTTCCTGTTCCTCAAGAACGTGACTCATGAACCTGATTGCAGCTAAACCCAAGAGCTGCAGTCCCCACTGCTCATCTCCTTCAGCCCATTTTCCTGGAGTTATCCTCTTGGGAGCAGGCTGAGCTCAGGCAGAGCTGGCAGCCAGCTGGTCTCAGGAGCTGAACCTGGGGAACCAGCTCTGGGAACCAGTCTGGGCTTTGATGTCTGGAGGCATCACAGGATTAGGATGCTTTGCTTTGGTCCCAAGCACCAACTCCAGTTTGGGTTTGAGCCTCAGGGTGTTCCCATTCACCTCCATGTTCCAGACTGGCAGCTGTGCCAAGACCTCACTTTGCTCCATTTGGTGAATTTGGTGACAGGGCCTTCACAATTTGGGCTGATTTGAGCTGTGCCTGGGATGGTTTCTGCTGGTCCCTCACCCTGGCTGTGAACCACTTGATGCTTCCTGTTGTGGTTTCCTGCCTCAGCTGAGACGCCTCCTCTCTGCTCTCCCTTCCTGTTCTCGTCAGGGCCATTTCAGAGCTTCATGGGGACAACAAATAGGTAGAGGAGGCTCTGGTGGCCATAAATCCAGCTCCTGGCAGCCCTTTGCTTCTGAGGGCTGAGCAGGGCAGGGTGCATGGGCAGAACAGCTCCTCCTGAGCCCTTCCAACACAGAGATCCAGCCAAGCCCTCCCAAGCTCCAGTGATGCCAGGGGATGGCAGGAGGGCCCTGTGCTGCTGGGAGGGATGAACCAGGCTGGTATGAGCCCGAGCAGGGCTGACCACCAGGGCAGGGCTGACCACATGCACAGGCACAGCTCCAGCCATGCTTGGGAGCAGAGACCACAGCAGTGGGCTCAACCCATGGGAAAGCAACTTCTCCCACCATGTCCAGAAGAGCCAAATTGGGAAGAATCAGGGCAAATACCCAATGTGCTGCCCCAAAATCTGGTGTTTCTTTGCTCCTTACATGAATGACGTGTCTGCAGGAGGCGAGGTGGAGAAAATCTCTCTGATCTTTTTGGGGTCATCGTCTGCACAGGAGCAGCCTCAAAGTTCAGGCTCCAGGGAACAAATGAGACCCTTTGGTCACGATAAAGTTTCCATTGATTACAGCAAACTGGGCTCTGTCAACACCCTCTGGGTGGGATTTTAGGTGATTCAAGATAGAGATACAAGCCCTGTACAGAGACAAGCTCTAAAGGTCTTTGGCACCAGGGGCTCTGCAGAGATTTGGTCAACAAAGGGTCCTCTCTACCAAAGGGATTGGAGCATCAGGAACCAGCCAGAGCCAGGTATTGTAGGGAAAAATTCCACAGATTGTTTAAAAAACAATTCAAGGAAGGTTTCTTCTTGTTTCTGCTGACTGATGGTTGATGTCTGCCCAGAAGCACTTGGGTTTCTCTCCTTTTGCTGTGCTTGGTGCAGTTGTTTATCTAAATGTTGTTTTAGACGTTTCATATCCATCTCGTGTTTTAATCTCAATGCATTTAAGTTTTTGGCCTTCTAGACCTCCATGGCAAAGCTCATTTATTCAGAGAGGCCAAAGAATTTCCTTCTATTGTGAACAGGGCTGGAGAGAAAATGGTAGGAAGTCAAGGCTAAAAACGTCAGGATGGATTTAAGGAGCACATTTTTAATAGTGAAGGTAATCAAGGACTGGAGGAACTCACTGTCGGATTTGGGGCATTCTCTCTTGCTTGGGATCTTTAAATCAGGTTCAGGGGTTTCTCTATTCCTTGGCATCTATAAATCAAGATTGAATGGATTCTCTGTTACTTGGGATCTTTAAATCAAAATCAGGTGGATTTTTATTTACAGTTCCCAGCTCCAGTAAGGGCAGAATAGAGGGATGTGGGATGCTGTGAGTTTGAAATGACCCCACAGAGAGCCAGCAGGAGAACCTCTAGACGGGGAAGTCTGAACCCCAATTAAAACATATTGCAAAATGATGCTTCAGGGACCAATTTTCCCTGCCAGGCCGGGCCCCAGCAGTGCGTTGTCACAGCAGGTATTGCTCAGAAGTGTCTTGAAGAAGTCAGCTTGGGAGCACAGCACATCTGTGCTCATGCTGAGTGATTTCAGCTCCTCTGTGATCCAGGCAACACAGAAGGAGAGATGGGGTCTTGGTATGGGGTTCCAAAGAGAGCATTTATTGACCTCCTTCCTCAAAGGGATCCAGGGACAAAGAAACTCTCCATTAGGGAAAGCCGCGGTTTATATAGGGATCTCGAGGGGCGGGACAGAGACCCAGGGCCAATGGGGTGAGGACACAGGGGTGGAGCGAGTGGGAAGGGCTAATGGGATACATAGTATCTGCATATCACAGCAAGGCACGCTGGGAGAAGCCTTTTGTTGTAGGAGCGTTGGGGGGTAGCACGGTTGGGACGGATGGAGATGAGAGATCTCTGAAGCCAGGTCGTGGAACTTGGGGTTTATTGCAAAGGGCCTGGGTGCAGGGCCCTGCTGGGAGCTGCCAGCCACAGCTGGAGCAGGACTGAGAGGAGAGAGGGGTAGAGAGGATGAGAGGGTAAGAGAGTGAGAGGATAAGAGAGTAAAAGGGATAAGAGCTAAGAGAGCGAAGTTCCTGCTCCAATACAATAAATCATCTTCTGTGTTGAATGTTCTGATTCTCACTAACCAATCTAGTACAAGATACAAATCCTATAGCATTTACATACAGCCTATAAGAATCATTACACATTACCACACATGGTGTTACATTTTATAAAACCTAAAACTCCTCTTTGAGCCTCTCTGCCAAGCTAGTAGGGCTGCTCTGACCCTGTAGGCCTGTCTTGCAAGCAGAGGGTACTTGTTGATCATAAGGGGATGACTTCAGCTGGCCAACACCATTGTTTTCCTGTCGTAACTCGAGTATCTCAAGCATTGCTTTCTTTTCATCTCACTTATAGTTTCTATATTCTTAAAATCTTTTGCCAGGCAATCTATTTGATATAGGCTTTCCTGGTTTTCATCTACCCCACATTTGGTATAATGAATCTTTTCCGCCAGGGAGAGTGCTGTCAACCTTCCTCACCTGTGGCCCCAGCAGCTGCCAACAGCGCGTGATCCAATCGAGACGGAGGGTGAGATGCCGGACCCGCCGCCACCTGCCTTCTACTCACGGCAGCATTGCGCGCTCGGGGCCGAGGAGCACCTTGAAGCTGGTGGGATGCGACGGGCTGTTCCTGCTGCCGGGCAGTGCTGCGCAGCCTGGTCGGCTACGTGCTCTCCATTGGTGTGTGTGACGGTGTTCCAACAGGGCGTTCTTGATGACGGGAGAGACAGAGGATCTGGACTCCATGTTCCAGAAGGCCTTGATTTATTACTTTTATGATGTGATATTACATTAAAACTATACAAAAAATAGAAGAAAGGCATTTCATCAGAAGGCTAGCTAGATGATAGGAAATAATGAGTAACAAAGGTTTGTGGCTCGCTGTCTGTCGAGCCAGCTGGGCTGTGATTGGCATTAATTACAACAACACAACATGGCCAATCCAGATCACCTGTTTGCATTCCACAGCGCAGATAAAACCAATTTGATTTGCGTTACGTTTTTTCCTGAGGGCTCTGAGCTTTCAGGAGGAAAATCCTAAGGAAAGGCGATTTTTCATAAAATTAAGTGTCTGCGACAGGTGTCGACCTGGCAGTTCTACCACTACCCCATCGAACGCCACTACAACTGGCACCTTACGCCATCCTGGGGGCAAGGCGCATGCGCCCCAGGAAGCTCTGCGAGTTCTAATCCAAGGACGCCGACGGGCTCTGCTGCCCCTGCGCAAGCCTGCAACCGCCCAGCGGGTGGAGCCCCAGCCCGTGTCTTTTGACAGCATGAGGGACAACATGGTGCGGGAAACGTGCGGCAGACCTGGAAACTGGAGGGTACTGGGGCTTTTCCAGGGTGGAGTGGTGTGATTCTTTTTTTTTTGCTTTTCTTTTTTGCTTTTCTTTCTTTTGCTTCTCTTTTTTTGTTTCTCTTTTTTTTCGCCAGGGTCAGGATTAATTGCGCAAGACGATGTTTCTTGTTTCTTAGTTCTTATCTAAGTTACAGTCCCACAAACCTGAGTTCTACAGCACTTCACTCTAACAAACTAAAAATGTAGCCCATCTCTCTCTCTACAAGGTCTTTAAGGAAAACTGTCCAGTTAAGAAATGACACTAAATTGTTTTTTACTTTTAACCTAATAACCAACAACCCATGTCCACAATGCAGACATTTTTATCCAATTGCACAAAACCACCAAACCCATGGAGGAGAAGGTGATGAAGCAGAAAAGTGAAGAAGAGGACAGTCCACCGCAAAAACCTCCATCTTGCTTTTATATATATTACTGTATTCTAAAACCTTCAACTCAAGTTTTCCCACCTGTGATATCACACACTTCTATTCAAACTCCACACCACAATCCAGTTCTATCATTCCATTTTGGAAGCTTCTCCACGGCCTCAGGTCAATGCAGTGTTCTCTTGGGGGTCAGTGCCTGTCAGCACAGAAAGTCTGAAATTCTCAGTAACCAGGGTTCCAACAGGGTGGGAAGCTGTGATCCTGTGGCACAGTTGTGTTCCATTTGCAGCACAGCAGAATAAAGGTTTTCTCTCCTTGGAGGGTGCTGGCACTGTGAGGGGCCTAAATCCTGCTCTTTGTCAGTTTCTTCTCCATACGCTGGTCTAAACAATCTTCCAACCTTCAGACCATCCTGGAACAGCTGGAGCTCACTTTGCAGGCCAAGTTCCTTTCCCCAAGTTCCTTCTCCTCGTGCAGCCATGGATGTCCCTGCCTTAAACCAGAGCTCTGATCCCAAAAGCCAACAACCCATCCCAAACTCAACAACCATCCAAAACCCAACACCCATCCACAGATCTAACAAACCCATCCAAAAGCCAAACATCCCATCCCAAACTCCAACCAAACCCATCCCAGATCTAAACAAACCCATCCCAAAAGCCAAATCCCATCTCAAACCCAACAAACCCATCCCAAACTCCAACAAACCCATCCCAGATCTAAACAAACCCATCCCAAACCCCAACAAAACCCATCCCAGAATTAACCAACTCATCCCAAGACCCATGACCTCATCCAAAACTAAACAAACCCAATCCAACCCCAACAAACCCATCCAGAACTAAACCAACTCACCCCAAACCCCAACAAACCCATTTCCAGAACCAAACAACTCATCCACAAGACCCATGACTCATCCCAGAACTAAACAAAACCCATCCCAAACCCCAACAAACCCATCCGAGGATCTAAACAAACCTGTCCCAAAACCCAACCCACAGAGCCTCCAGAGGCACCATAAAGACTAGACTCCCATGCCATGGATGTGTTCCCTGCACTGCTGGCAGCAGATTCTCCATCCAATCCTGGGATTGGCCTCAGTTGGGTCAGGGCATGTGCTAATAATGCCAAGGTTTTGGGTCCACCCCCATATGGGCCCATTTACTTAATAATTTACTTGATATCCTTGTGGGTCCCTTCCAACTCAGAGTATTCTGTGATTCTGGAACATCTCTCCATATGTGAGGTGCCTATGCCTCCAAACATTGTGCTGAAGATGAAATGAAACCAGACTTAGACTTTTGCCGTGGTCATTTTCACTCTTTGGAGTGGAGATTTTTGCAATCTCTGGAGGGTTTTTTTTTGCCAGTGAAGGTTTTACCTTGAGACCAGGGAAGGGGCGCTGGATCAGTCTGTGTGTTATTTAAATTTAAAAATGCCACAGACGGGTTCTTACATTTTATTCCAGACTGGAACATCTACAATATAAAAAAATCATATAAATCAAAATAATATAAATCAAAACTCTAAATGGTCCCACTGGCAGCCATGGACCTAATTTCTTTCTGCCTGCTGCCACTTTGGCTCCTCAGACACTTCCAGGGGTCATTTTGCWGTTTCCTTGGAAGGGGRTGCCAGGGAGGTTTGGAGTCCCCATCCCTGYAGGTGTCCAAYGAAGGCCTGGACGTGGCCCTCAGTGCTCTGGGCTGGGGACAAACTGGGGATGGGGCACAGCTTGGCCTCAATGACCTTGGAGGTCTTTTCCAAKCTAAATCATTSTGGGATTTTATATTTTCTTYAAAGTCCTTAGAGAAACATGGCTCAGACAGTGGCCTTATGGAGCCTTTCTACAGAAGCTTTCTAKATTTGGCCCATTTACACCAAATGCGTTTGACAGAATGAGGTATTTTATAGGGTGAACYAGGTGTTCTGTAGGGTTTCTATAGCTGAATGAGGTGTTCTGTGCTAAAYTGAGGTATTTTGTCGCAGAATTCTCTCCCAGAACCAGGGATTCTGTAGGCTTTCCCCCAGAGCAGATCTGTGGCCACCTGCAGATAGCACAAAGGACATCGCCACCTCCTGGCAAAGGGACAGGAACGGTTTGACACCAGTMTGAGCATGGGGAAAGGAGCTCAGGGTCCTTCCCTGTGATTGCCAGACAGCACCGACCTTGCCAAGTCCTGGTGCCTGTGGGTGGTGGGCAGCCAGGAGGGCAGGGGCACCAGAAAGGTTGTGCTCTCAAGAAKATTATGGAGTGATGGAATATCCTGAGCTGGAAGAGACCCAAAAGATCATCCAGTGCAGCCCCTGTCCCTGCCCAGCCACTGGCCCAACAACCCCACCATGAGCACACCGCTGTAGGGCTCTGTCAGTGAGGGGCTGGGAACAAAACCCTTGTGAGGAACAGCTGAGGGAGCTGGGGCTGCTGCAGCCTGAAAGAGAGAATCAGGGCTGCCCCATCACTCTCTGCAGCTCCTGAAGAGTGCCTGTGCTCAGCTGGGGCTGGGCTCTTTCTCCAGGCAGCACTGACACAACCAGAGAGCACACAGCCTCAAGCTGCACCAAGGGAAATATAGGCTGGATAGGGAAAAAAATATAGTTTGGATATCGGGAAAAATAAGTTTTTACTCGAAATAAGGGTGATGAAGTTCTGGAATGGCTGCCCGGGGAGGTGGTGGAGTCCCCATCCCTGGTGTGTTTAACAAAAGCCTGGAATGTGGCACTGGGTGCCAGGGTGCAGTTGAGCGTTTGGGGCTGGTTGGACTCGTGATCTTGGAGGGCTCTCTTCCAACCAGTGATTCTTGGAAATTCTGTGAATATCTGTGTCCCAACACTACCTGGAGCTGCTTTGGCAGCCTTGGCACCATTCGCTGGGGCCAGCTGGCAGTGCTCAGGCAGCAGCGCGGGAACACTTGGCCCTGAGCTCCATGCCAAGGCCCTGCCCAGCTCCAGCCCTTGCTGGGCTCCTGTCCCTGTCCCAGAGCAAGAGCTCAGCCCCTGCCCCTGTGCCTGCCCTGGGGAGGAGCTGCAGCCCCGAGGAGCCTCCCCTCAGTCTCCTGGGCTCCAGCCTGAACCAGCAAGTGCCCTCAGCTGCTCCTCAGCCCCTTCCCCAGCTCCGTGTCCCTCCTCTGGGCACTCTCCAACAGCTTTGGTCCTTCTGATTTGTGGTGCGCCAAAGTGCCCCCAGCACTGGAGGTGAGCTGCCCCAGGGCAGAGCAGGTGGGACAATCCCTCCCTGGCTGTGTGCGTGGCCCTTGGGGCTGCCAGACAAGAGATCCAACTTGGCCACCCAGCCAGGAACACGAGGCTGAATGAACACCCACAAGCCACCAGCATTCAGATAGTCCCCACATAAACCTGGTGCCTTCTCTCTTCCCTCACCAAAATCACAAGGATTCAGTTGGGATTTAAAGGATTAGATCAGCTGAGATAAGCCAGGAATTCTGCTCTGCAGCACAACAGAATTCATCTGCTGTTGGGTCTTGATTCATCACGAGACTTTCCAAGCCCCAAATAAGCTGTGCTGAAGCCATCAGCAGAGCAGCAGTGAGGTGGCAGGTCTGTTTTCCTCTCTTTTCCAGGGGGATGCCCTGGAACAGGCCATCAGTCAGCCGGCTCCCCAGGTGGAGAAGCTGTGGCCACCACAGCCCACGAGAGGATGCCCTGGTACCACAGCAACATCAGCAGGGAGGAGGCAGGAACGGAGGCTCTACTCGGAGGGCACAGCCTGATGGGAAATTCCTGTGAGTACCAGTGCGTGGGACCCCTGGGTTTCTGACCATTTCCCACCCCCACGGCCCTTTAAAAATAGCTCCAGACAGCCTCTGCATTTTATTTTGTATGGAATATATAAATTTTATACATCATTATATAGAATTTTAATAGATTAATAGTTGATTATAATTATAAATATACATATAATTATAATTATAAATATATAAAATTATAATGTATAATGTATTAATATATAAATATAATTAAATATTAATAATAATAATATACTAATTATATTATTTTAAATAGTAGAATATACTTTTAATAGAGAATAATATAATATATTATATATAAATAATATATGAAATAAAGACATGAATATATAATATGTAAAATATATAATATATATTATAAATTTATAACAATCATATATTATCTTTCTATATTATATTATTTTATATTTAGTATTTACATTATACAGTAATACGTATATATTATAACATATATATATAATATATCTATATTTTAATGTATTATTACTTTTATATAATAATAATATAATTTTATACACAGGGATACAGGGACACCTCTCCACATACCCGTGCCCACTCACCACTGGCACTGACAATCCTCAGAGTAAAACCAAGAGCTGCTTTAATAATTTATGAATCATTTCCTCCCTGCCAGGTCTGAGAGAGAAGAAGGAGAACCGTGCCTACGCCCTGTCCCTCGTCTATGGCAAGACTGTGTATCACTACCGGGTGTGGACACGATAAATCTGGGAAATATTCCATTCCTGAGGGCACCAAATTCGACACGCTCTGTGGCAAGTACCCGGACAAGAAAGCTGTAGAGGCACCTTTCCTTTGCTGTTCTGATAGCAGTGGTTACCGGCAAGTCCCCCTCAAATCATCTACGGGATAACTAAATCCCCTCTTAGTGCACTTTTTTTAAGTGTCGCAATCCTATGAGATTATTTATCTTCCTGCTCATTGTGGCTCGGGTGCTCTGAGGGCACTGACAAAAATCTGGCTCCACCACAAGGACCCTGAGCCAAAAATGTTGTTACTTGATTGGACATTGTATATGTTACTAAATTTATTAAATCAATATTTATCTAACGTTCATAATGATATTTATTCTATCTACTGAATTATATTGATTATTATATTTATTATAATGTATATCTATTCATAGAAAATACCTTACTAAAATTTGGGTTTTTATATTATCGTAAGTACAGACAATATTTAATAGTATTTTAATCTATTTTATAGAAAAATTATATCCTTTTTTACCCTAAAAGTATCATTGGGTTTCTTGAATGACTCTATAACAGAGGAATACACAAATTTTTTATAGTTTTATATTAATACTATTATGGATATTCACTATTTGGTCTCTTTTTTTGACATTCCTCACAACACACAGAATTGTAATTGAATCCAAATTAATATATCTAAATCACCATTGATCCCAGGGGCCATTCCAACTCAGAATATTCCAGAGTTTTGTGCTAATTCTCTTGTCATTAATTATGCAATTTCTTATCCTCTATTGTTATTAATATCTATTCTTTTGCCTAATCTTCGTATCCATATTTTTTTAATCTTTTAAATACTAAAAAAAACCCTTCTTTTTATTTTTTTATCCTTAGCCATGGACGTCTCCAATGCTAAAACGAATATTTTTATGTCTCCTTTTTCTTCTGGTTTCTCCAATGTCTCCTTGTGTCCATATAATTCCTGACATTCCAGATGTTCCACCCTCAATTTCCATCTTCTCTCACAGGTCTTTGTGTTCACTGGGGACGATGTATCAGACGGTTAGTTTATCAACACTTAAAATTAACAAGGTAAACTTTCTCCAGCTGTGCTCCTGCAGGAGCAGCTCCATGACCACCTTGTTCCACTGCTGCGCTGGGCCATATGAAGAATAAAGTCACAATATTACATTATATTGGTATGAGAAGGATGTTAATTAATTAAACAATTCATCTTAAGAGTTTTAAAACCTATTATAGACTTAATGCAGAGAGGGATGCAGACTTTCCCGCGGAGGATGTGAGCCGTCATGAGCGGCTGTAGCTGATGGGGCCAACAACCTCCATTTTGGCTGAATTTTTCTGAATTCCCAGGGCTTGTCATCACTCGGAATTTTATTTAAAACAACAGTATTTTTGCGGGCATTTTTGGCGACAGAGCCGTGCAGTTATTCCTCGATTTGGCTCAGCATAGAAAATCTGCGCAAGCCCAGCAGGAGGGAAGGGGAAAGCCTGGGTGTCCCCTGGGCTGCTGGCTTGTTTTCCCCAGGCTGTGAGTGATGCTCCCCTCTTGGCTGGATCAGTTTGGTTGCTTGCCCCAATCAATAAGAACTTGTCCTGGGATCCACAGGATATTAACAAAACCCAATGCTCAGTTTGCCTCTCCGAGGAAATAGGGATCTGCATTCTCTCAGGATTTTTATCCCAACACATCAGGGCCTAAACCCCTTCCTGGCTGGCACAACAATGCCACTGCACTCCACATGCCCTGCTCAGACTGCAGATTTTGCCTTTCCTTGGGCCTTATTAAATTCCCCAAGTTCTTCCCAGCTCTGGCAGATATCCAGGGATGCAATCACACCCTGGGACACCCCTAAGTGCACCCAGAGAAGACAGAAACAGTCTGGTGCCTGTCTGCCATAAATCTGAGAGGATTCAATGCCCTAAGCCACAAAATAATAAATAATTATGTATGTAATATCATTTATATATAATATTATATATAATGTATAATATAGATAATAATATATATCATTAAATATATTAAAACATAAAATTAAATATATATGATAAAATAATATGACATATTATCATATAATTATATAATATACTAATATAATAATATGGTACTATAATATATAATATACAATATACAATATATAATAATATATAAAATATATAATATAAAGATATGTCTCTCTATATAAAAATATATAATTAAATTATTTTAAATTATATATAATTATATTAATATAATTAAATTATATTAATATTATAATATGTAAGTATATATTATATGCAATATGTAAATTTATACTTATATATTATAATATTAATATACACTATACAATTATGATATTAACATATACTATATACTAATTATTATATATTATATTATATAGTATATGCTATATACTATATATACTATATATACACTATATATATTATATATACTATATATACTATATATGCTATATTATATATTATATAATTTTTTTTCTCCCTACAATAATCTCTTTTTCCTCCCATCCCCTTCCCAGTTGGTGGAGTACTTAAAACTCAAACCAGACGGGCTGATTTTCTACCTGAGGGAAGCCTGCCCCAACCCCAACATGCCAGGTGAGCTGACACCTCCCAGTGCCACCCCTGGCCTTGGTTTGCCACCAACTGGTGCCAGTTGGAGCAGTGCCAGCCCAAATTTCCCTTCCTTCCCGGGGCCACTTTGGCTCCACGTGTCACAAATGTCACTGGAGAGCCTGCCCTGTCCTGGGGCACAGTTCAGCCAGTCTCTGCCCATGGGGTGCTCCAGTGGTGGCACCTTCCCTGACAAAATTTGGGAATAACAACCACATCCAGACCCATTTCCACTCCTTTTTAGGCTAAAGCTGGGGAAATTTTCCTTTGGGGGTTGGAGGGGATGGGATCAGACCCATAGGGTCCTTCAAGGAGCGATGCTCTGGCTTGGGGCAAACTCCTGATAACAAACTGCTGATAA
>NDFG01004789.1:0-10812 GCA_002167245.1 Sporophila hypoxantha | reverse complement strand
TTGTGCATTTTGTTAGAGCTGCCACACCTGGGCCTTTGGGCGTGGGGGTTTGTCTGTGTGGGATTTGGGGCATGGGGTTTTGGCTGTGTGGGCCTTTGGGTGTGGGGGTTTGTCTGTGTGGGCTTTGGGGCATGGGGGTTTGGCTGTGTGGGGCTTTGGGCGTGGGGGTTTGTCTGCGTGGGATTTGTCTTTGTGGGCTTTTGGGCACGGGGGTTTATGTGGGGAACTTTTGGAAATGGAGTTTTGGCCATGGGGTTTGTGTGTGTGGCTTTTGGGAATGGGATTTGTGTGGGCTTTTGGGCACGGGGGTTCGTCTGTGGGGGCTTTTGGGCACGGGTTTTCTTTGTGTGGGGGTTTTGGGCATGGGGGTTTGTTAATGTGGGATTTTGGGCATGGGGATTTGTCTGTGTGGGGTTTGTCTGTGGGGGCTTTTGAGAATGGCGTTCATTTGTGTGGGGTTTTGGGAATGGGGTTTGTTTGTGTGTGGGGGTTTGGGAATGGGGTTTGTTTGTGTGTGGGTGTTTTGGGAATGGGTTTGTCTGTGTGGGCTTTTGGGCATGGGGGTTTGTCTGTGTGGGGTTTTGGGCATGGGGGTTTGTGTGGGGTTTGTCTGTGTGGCATTTTGGGCCTGGAGTTTGTTTGTGTGTGGGGTTTTGGGAATGGGGGTTTGTCTGTGTGGTGTTTTGGGCATGGAGTTTGTTTGTGGGGGCTTTTGGGAATGGGTTTGTCTGTGTGGGCTTTTGGGCATGGGGTTTGTCTGTGTGTGGGGATTTGGGCATGGGGCTTTGTGTGTGGTTTWGGGCATGGGGGTTTGTGCATGAAGGAATGATCCAAGTCTGAGCCTTCAAAGGAAGGCGGGGGCAGTCAGGAGCTGAGCTCTGGCAGCCACAGTAACCAGCTGTGGTCACTGTTCCTGTTTTAGCCGCCATGGCACTGGCCAAGGCGGGCACAAATAACAGTAAGACCGAGATGTGTCGGGCAAGGATCGTAGGGATTCACAACACGCAGGCTAAACAAGAGAAGCGAAGCGAATTATGACAAGTAGGAGGAGAAGACTAGAGACAAGCAACGATTACCAGGAAGAATACCAAAACATTATTGATACAGCACGACGAGAATTCGAAAAACAAACCGGCATAGCCAAGGTCAACCGGCCGAGGAAGCATGAGGTACCTCATTGTCGACAGCGTAGTTGGATGCGGAGGGAGGAATAAATAATCTATACCAATGCCCACCACCCAGGAATAGCCAAGAACCAGCGAAATAGATAGAGTTCGGGAAAACGACGGGGCTATTGCAAAGAAGAAGATAACCAGAAAGCCTACCCAGAGGAAGACTGAAGAAGCAATAAAAGAACGGGAACAAGTGCGCCGTTTATAGAAGGAAGAGACACTGTTCAGAGAAGAAATGAAGAAATAAGGCAGCTGGGCATGGGAGAGTGCGGCAAGGTGACCCCTCCTCCCTGCCCAAGGGAGTGCAGGAGTGCACGACCAGGGCAAGGGTGACCAGGGATGGTGTTACCCCAGGGCCATGGATCCCCGGGGTGACATCCACTGCTGTGCTCATCCCATCAATTCCGTATCCCGGCTCCAGCCAATCCTGAGCCTGCTTCTTTGTTGCTTCTGCCTACTTAAGTGGAACGGGAGTGGTGGACTTTCCCTGTAACTCCAGTCCTAATGGCTTTTTGAAAATATGGGGAAATAGAGAAATCTCTTTAGAACGACTATGAAATAAGTAAACTGTTAAATTCCTGATCCTCTGTTAATGGAAAATAAATGTCTACAGAGACATTCACAAGTGAAAGCCTTAAATAATACTTGTACAACCAGAGAATACTTAACAGCTGACTTTTGTTGTTCACCAGAGCGTATAAAGAAACACATTAATAATATTTAGGCTGAAATACAGCAATTCTTGACTGGCCTAGTTTCGCTCTATTTCTTTTAGAAGTGAACTATTACTCTATTATTGTGTACACTTCTCTACTCTCTTAGAAGGCTTTTAACTAACCTGAATGTATCAGGGATTTCATAACATGGTATCATCCCTTTCCTAATTTACTCTGATCCTGTGCCTTCATGGATTCTTTGACTCTCTTGACTTCACTGGGAATTGAGGAGAGCCCAGCTCTTCAAAGAGTTGGCCTCACAGCTAATTTGCATCCTGAAATTGGCATTTCTATTAAATTACAAAAAAAGGCTGTCTTGGTGAGACCTGTAAAGTTCTGCACCATGAGCAGGCTCTGATTCTGCTGCAGGCTGACATCTGACTTCAGGAGCTGATCTAAAAACACTTCTATGTAGACACTCCAAGGCTTTCAAATAGTGAACGCTTGCCAGCTACCAAAGTTTCTTTTGGACATGCTTTTCTTTTTGTAAAATACTTTAGTTTGAAACACTTCTATTTTATCATAATATTACCTTTCCTCATGACTTTGGGTGTGACTGTGTCTAAGCCTGCCTGCTTTGCTTCCTGGAATAGGCCCCTTTTCAGCGTCTCACTGAGGGGTCTGAGTACTCCAGGAAGCTTCCCAGACACACTGGTTACTCCATTCCCTTGGGGATGGCGACAAGGCAGTCAGCTGCCTGAATCAAACTCCACCATGTGTTAACCATGGGAGCAGCCCATGTGCAGGCTGGTGCAGGCTGCTTGGTGTGCATTCTCTGCTCCTCCTGTTCTGGAGCAGGTCTGGAAAGTGAAGTGCTGGGAGAAACCCTGACCTGGCAGGCTGGAAGCTTCTGTGCCTGCAGAGCTCCATTTCTCCTGTCCTCAGAGTCTTTTGTTGGGGGTTTTTGCGCTTCAAGTAGTGGCAAACATCTATTAATGTGTTTCTGTAAAGGTTTTTGTACCAGCAGGATTATTTTGATGGTCTTTGTTTGCTTTTGTCCAAATTAGGTGAAGGAGTTTCAAAGCTGTTGGATAATTATTCCCAAATTAAGAGTGTGTATCAGGCTGAATTGTTATTTCTGACAGCATCAAGCAGCTGAAGATAGGAAAAACTGCCCCCACAACTCTATTTTTGCCAGCTTGGGAGCCAAAAGCAATGGTACCATTGCCCAGCCTTGCTGTGAGCATCCTTTTCAGTCTGAAACAGAGATTTGTGCACTTACCCTTCCCATCCTGATAATACTTAAAGACTGTCTCTGTTTTCTGTCCTTAAAACTTCACTAGGTGTTCACGCTCGAGCAGATTCCACTGCGTCGTGCTCCGTCCGTCCCACTCCAGCCTCTTTGTGGTCTGGAATTTGTGCAGACAGCTTCAGCCAGCAAAGGTGAGAACAGCAACTTGCCTTGAGTCTTCTTGCCATGGAGCTGAATAAAGTATTCCTGGATCACAGTTGTGTGAAATACTGCAGAGCACCTGCAGAGGGAATTAGGTTACCCTCCTGAGATGGAGAATTAATCTTTACACGTGGCACATACATCAATGCAAGCACACAGCTCATACAGGGTGACACAATGCTAAAAAATGATAAGAAAAATTAGGACTGAAGCTGGACTGATTTTTATAAGGTGGCATAAAGGGCAGGCATGAATATCTTTACTTGTTTTCTTTTGTATTGTGCCTGACTTGGCCCAAGTTCTGAAAGTCTCCATGAGAGCTGAGATGAGTCTTGTCAACCCGAAAGTCAGCTTTTGCAAAGGTATTGAGAGAGAGTTTGGTTCCCTGTCAACCTGTCTCCATTTTCTGAAACAGCTCCTGGTTTTTTCAAAATATTTCCTGACTTTTATTGGCCACACAAGGTCCTGAAGGCACCAGATGCTAATCCTGCCTCTGCTCCAGCCTTCATCTGCAGGGCTGAAGCCCTGCAGGAGGTGCAGTGTGGGGTGCTGCAGGCTCTGGGGGTCTCTGATGAGTGTAAAACGCAGTGGTGAGGGAAAGCAATGTGGCATTTAATCTTGAAGATCCAAGATTGGAAAGGAATGTCTGTGTGACGTCGTTCACAGGGATTCCGGATGAGGGAACGAGATGGGAGTAATCAGTGACTCGCATGTTTCAGAAGGCACTTGATTTATTATTTGGTATGATGATATATTACATTAAAACTATACTAAAGAATAGAAGAAAACGGTTTCCATCAGAAGGCTAGCTAAGAAAATAGAAATTGGAAAGAATGATAACAAAGGCAGCTCAGACATCTCTGTCCGGATGGCCAGCTGGCTGCGTGCAGATTGGCCATTAATATCAGAAAACAACCACATGAGACCAATCACAGATGCACCTGTTGGCATTCCACAGCAGCAAGATAACCATGGGTTAACAGTGGATGATTTGTTCCTGCGCGCATGCTCAGCTTCTCAGGAAGGAAAAAATCCTAAGGAAAGGATTTTGCATAAAAAAAAAGTGGTCTCGTTGAACATGTCTGTGTTCAGGCAGGCCTTTGCACTCCTTGCTCAGAGTGACAAAATAAAAGACTCTTTAATTTCCCATCGGGAGCGAGGCGCGTTAGCTGCAGAATATCAGCAAGAGCCCTGCTCCAGCCCCACTAAAGGAGAGAGAGGCGGCTGCTGAGCAGAGGGTGACAGTCAGCCCTGTGGCGCCCTGAGGTGTCCTGAGGGATTAGCAGGATCCCTCGTCTCAGAACTGTGAGGGCTCTCCATGGATTTTTCCTTGCACAGCCCCTGAGCTGAGCCTGACGAGGACTGGGGCAACAGCTTTAAGTATAGAGCTTGGGTCTGGCTGTGACAGTGAGCTTTGTCTTGGAGTTTTTTGGGCAGGTTTTAACCTGGAGTACTCCAAGTGATTGCCTCATGCCACCTCAGGGTGAGGATGGGATTATGCTGAGCAGTTGGGAGGAAGGTAAACAGGCAGGAGTGGTTCCAGATTATCTAGGATCACCTCCCCTGCTTGGCTCTGGTGCTGTTTCAGAGGGCACAGGTTTAGGAGGAGTTCATTACCCACCCCTCAAGCTTCTTGCACCAGCAGAGCCTGGTGTGGTGAGGAGAGAGCTTGGCAGGTGAACAGCAGAGCACAAAGGCAGCAAATCAGAATAGCAGTGACCTGAGCTGCAAGGGCTCCTGCTCCAGTCCCAGTCACACTGTGCCTTCTGCATGTTGGCTTTTGAGGAATATGTGTAGCTCATTAGGGTTTGTCTGTCCTTTCCAATAAACTTTCTGTGCTTTCAGGCMTTGTGGCAGCATTCATTCCTCACTGACTCCATGGAAGCCTCCCTGTAAAATGGCCATATGTTGGCTGATTATCCAGACTACCTGTGTAACTCCCACATGTTTTCTTCCAGCCTGGTTGCTTATTACTCTTCCTTCTGCTGGGCTAATAATGCCACTTTAATGCCCATATTAATATTTTTTTTTTTCTCTGCAAGTGTCACTGCTCCCTATTCTCACTTTTTTTTTTTTTTTATGTGAAATGCTCCATTAAGTCCTTCCTTTCACCATCAAAATCCTTTCTCAAACGCTTCCTTTTTGCCAGTAATGCTGAATCCATGCTCCCCCTTTATGCACAGGGATGGCCCCTGGGTCAAAGCATGCCAGTGTCATTGAGAAGCACCAGGACTGCCTCTCCTGCTCTGGGCTGTTCCTAGGGCTGCATTCCACTGGAGGCTTCCTCCCAGTATGCCTGTTCCACGCACAACAGGAGCTCTGTGTCCCCTGTGTGATGTGCTGTGGCACTGCTGCTCTGCTCCRTGGGAGGAGAGAGAGCCACTGACTTCAGTGGATTGTGTCACTGCAGAGCAGGAGCACTTCTGCTGCACGGTTTGGTATCAAAATCTCTTGTTCTGACACCAGAAGCTTGTTTGAAACTGGTGGTTTTGAGAGAGTGAGGAAAAGGTGAGGAATGGCTGGAGAAAAGAGCTGCTGGTTGAATTATCTCATGATGCTTCATGGGCATTTGAGAATGTTATTTTTACTGCAAGCTCCCAGGGGAAGCTGTGACTGAGCTAAACCAGCATCCCTGAACACTGTCCTGCTGAGCCAGGGCCAGTTTTGCCTTGGCTGCCTGTGATTGACCCAGGGCTGCTCTGTGCCTGGAGAGCTCTTCCCTGTGGGAATCCATTAAATCAGAGGGGTTTGGGAAATCTGCAAAAGGCAGGCCTCAGAGACAGCAGAACTGTGATTAGAGCTAAGCAGTAGTCATAAGGTTTGTCAGCAGAAAAATTATGTAAGTAGAAAAGTAAGGACAAATAGAACAATGGTCTGTGTATTAACACTTGTCTAGAATAACTCCCTAAGCTACAGAAAAATATATTTAGGAAGATATTAGGAAGTTCTAGGCTTAATAATGGAGCTCTGTGCATTGTGTTTTAAGGCTTACAAGCAGGTATTGTATTTGAAATAAGCATTGTTTTAACCAAAGGTACGTGTGCTTATAGTGGTTGGATGGAACTACTGTCAATGTGCTTTTGCTTTGTGTGATTGGTCAAAACACTTATAAAGTGAGTTGTAACATTGAGTTCTTGGTCTGCTGCCTGGGATGTGAGCTGGTGGCATCTTCCCATTGCCATCACCATGTAATGAGGCTGATGCTGGAAAATCAAGCAGCTCAAGGCACGTTCCCAGCAGTCCTGTCCCGTTTGTGATTTGTACACAGACCCTGGCCAGTGATATTCCCCTGTGTTAGTGCAGGGTGAGTTACRGGGCAGCCACCACCCAGGGACAGCTGCTGAAGGCAGGACTGTGCTGAGGGGCAACTGGGGCTATTTTTAGATAAATATTGTCTGCACTGACACTTTTGTCCTTGAGAGCCCAACTGAGACACCAATTTTTCTGCACTTGGTTGAAAATCACGTTGCATCAAACAAATAAATGTTCTGGCTGTGCTTATTGCTGTCCTGGGGGGAGGGAAGTCAATTAGGCAGCACTAAAATAAATGTGGGCTACTCTGACCAACCTGGCATGAAACAAGAGCTCCCCAGGTCTGGGTGTGTCACACGCAGAGCACTGCAGGCACTGGAGGTGGGATGGGCAGGCTAAAGCTGACCTCTGAGCTCATCCAAAGGCAGATTCCAGGGCCTGCCCAGGGCAGGCAGCTCTGCCAGCCCAGCTCAGGAGGCAGTGTGCATGCAGGCTGTCTGCAGCCTTGCTGGAAGAGTATTTTAAGTATGTTGCCCTTGGTTTTAGTTTCATGGATAATTTTAGAAAGCATATGCCTGGGTCTCTAATTTCCAAATTACTGCTGCTGTTCCGTATGTCAGATGGTTCTGTTCTTTCGTGACAAAATTTTCTCATCATCACCAGTGACACTCAATCCTTTTGCTCCAATGTTGCTACTTTTAGCTCCTTGGGGAGCTGCAGAGCTTGCTGTGCTGCCTGATGTGCCCGTGGTGGGGGAGGCAGTGGGAGCAGAGGCACTTRTGAGGCACTTTTGGGTCTCTTTTSTTATGGCATGGCAATATCAATACCTCAGCACAGGATCCTGCAGGAGTGGTGTGTGTATTTGCTGGGTTCCCAGGAGGAAGGAGGAATTGAGAATCTGACTCCATGTTCTCAGAAGGCTATTATATARTACATATTACATATTATATTTATTATATATTATATTATCTATACTAAAACTATACTAAAGAATAGAGAAAGAATACTTGCAGAAGGCTGAACAAGATACTAATGAAAAACTCCTGACTCTCTCCKAGAGAGTCCCAACACAGCCTGACCATGARTGGTCATTAAGTTAAAACAATTCACATGAAACCAACCAAACAACCACCTGTTGGATAAACAAATCTCCAACCACATTCTAAAGCAGCAAAACACAGGAGAAGCAGATCAGATAATTATTGTTTTCATTTTCCTCTGAGGCTTCTCAGCTTCCCAGGCGGAGAATCCTGGCAAAGGGATTTTTCAGAAAATGTGACAGTGGTGGAAGCATCAGCAGTGTTGAGTTCAAACTCAAAGTGTGCAAGTGTATTTTTTAGKTGTGTGGTGGACAAATGCAACCTGACATATTGGTGTCCTTTAGTTGCTCACAATCCATGTGCAGATGTTAATTTGAGCTCATCTCTCTCCCCCTCAGCCCCACTTGCATCTTAGTGCTGACACCCCCTCTGTTTCCATAGCAACTGGAACATCTCTGTGTGTGTGTGGGGACAGCCCAGCTGCAGCCAGGTGACAGCCTGGGCCCCTGGGTGCCCTGCCAGGCAGCTGGGCCTGCTGGGAGGCTCTGCTTCCACRTGTTTGTGCTGCAGGGCTTTAAYGGAGATTATTTGCACAGGCAGGGATGGAGCTGCTCCTTCAGGTAAAGTGTTCCACTGCCCCTTCCTGTAGACCTTATCAGGCTGTAAGGACTGTGGACTAAAACTTTCCAGTTTGCATATCTGCATCCAGCCAGATGGGTTTGGGAAGCTTCAGCAACAATGGAACCTTTATTTATATACTGTTTGTTTTATAAACTTTTCTTTAGAAAGATTTAAGACTACTGGGCTGCGTGCTAAGCTTTCCAGTGCAGAATGTTTTGGTTTAAAGGGATGGCCTCTGCTTCTGTGGGGAAGTGTGGTATCTGCTGGGTCCCCAGGARGAAGGAGGAATTGATGAATCTGACTCCATGTTCTTAGAAGGCTAATTTATTATTTTATGTACCTATATTAAAACTATACTGAAGAATAGAAAAAGGATACATCAGAAGGCTTCACAAGAATGATCATGAAAAACTCGTGACTGACTCCTCAGAGTCTGACACAGCTGGCTGTGATTGGTCATTAATTAAAAACAATTCACARGGAACCAATCAAACATGCACCTGTTGGTAAACAATCTCCAGCCACATTCCAAAGCAGCAAAACAGGGAGAAGCAAATGAGATAATATTGTTTTATCMCTGAGGTTTCTTATCATACCAGGAGAAGAAATCCTGGCAAAGGGATTTTTCAGAAAACATGACAGTGACAGGGAAGAGCCATCCAAACACAACCAAGTGAGAGGTCTTAAGATGCTTTCCAGTCTTGCAGACTAAAATGATTTGGTTTGGTAGCTGCTTCCCAGTTCATCCTGACAATGCCTGGGCTTGGCTCCTAGGGTATGTAGCCATTTCCGCAGAAATGTGATTTTTCCACACCCTTTTCTGTGGCTGTGTGACACCTTGCAACTAGAGCACGACTGTGGCTGGTCTGCAGAAAGGATAAAAGCTAAATGGAGAGATGGGAAAAGAAAACCAGGAGGGAAAATCCCCAGAACTGGACATGGAAGAGCAGCTGACTTTAAGCCAGGCCGGCCTGTGAAACCACAGAGAAGCAGGTGGAATGGTGAGGTCTCAGAGGAGAAGGGGTGTGCTGAGGTGGATAAAGGTTACCTCGTGAGCTTCTCTTGCCCCTGGAGTGCAGGACTGGGGGATGCCATTTCCTGAGTGCTTCCCCTGTGCCTGGGGACTGGCTGCACCTTCTGCCACAGGAACACTTCACCCTGAGCCTGAGTGAGCCAAGGGGTGCAGGAGCAGCTGGGAACTGCAGGGAGAAGGGTGAGAGTATGGAAGGGGAGTTTGAGCCTGGCCTCCTCACTGTGCCCACCCTGGGTCGCTGTGGAAGGGAGGCAGCACCATCTGCTATTTGCATGTCCATTATTTCCATCAGTTCTGCTCAGTGCCAAGAGTCCTGGACTCCCCTTAAGGAATTTTGACTGCAAATTGTTCTGTGCCAAGYACCAAATATCACTTCAAGAGTTCTGAAAGTTGCTGTAGCATCTCAGCTGGCTGAGATGGAGGTCTGGAGTGCATTATCTTAGGTGCAGAGTCTGTTTTGTATTGCCAGTAAAAGCACCTCATCTCCCTGTTTTATTGTGAGAATAATTTGTTTGAAGTGCTTGGATGCAAGAGCTGAGCACTGGAAGAAGCCATAAAGAAATATTTTTTCTTTAGTGCCTGCTTTGAGCAGTGTGCAGTGAAGAGGAGCAGAAGGGGAAGTTCTGGTCACAGGAGATGAAATGGAATATTGTCATTTTTTTTGTGTCTTGAATAAGATGGGGAACTTCTGGAGYAAAATAAGATGTGATCATGTAATTAGGCTGTGTCATCATACAGGCTTTTCAGGAAGCAGCACAAAAGCTCAGCAGATCTCTGAACTATTGAACACCTGGCTTTGCAACCTTGCTGAAGTGTTTTTAATATAGATAGGTGTGGTATAATACCTCAGACTGAAATAGCTCTAGTTCTAGGATTGACCTTTTTCATTACTTGTTCAGCATCCCAGCACCAGTTAAATGTGTTACTTCTATAAAAAGATTAAAATAGAGTGAAGAAGCCATTTCCAGAAGGATTTTAAGTACTRGTTGATAGGGACTTCAGTGCTTCTGAAAAATACTTTTCTCCTTTTTGCAAGTGCCARYGTGGGATGTTTTGGCATTATAGAATGATTAGGGCAGTTAATTGCAGTGACCCTCARTGCACTCATTTAAGATCCTGTTGTAAGCTCACCCTCATACCAAAGTTTGCTGGAAACTTCAATATCTTGTGGTCAGATATGTGAAAAAAGCTGTGGAATGAGGGGTGTCCCAGCATGGCTGTGCTGTTCAGCTGTGCTTTAGAAGAGGCTTTGTGGGTTTCTGGGTATCAGCACAGAGGTGGCCTGTGCTGAAAAATAAGATGYCTTCTCTTTCCCAAGGAAAATGGCCTCTGTTTGTGGCCCCTCGCTCTGGTAGACAGGGRGGTGCCAAGTGAGAAATTGGGAAACTTTGCTGGATTTCTCCAAAACTGAAGCTGCCAGCAGCCAAGGGAGGGGTGTCCCAGCATGGCTGTGCTGTTCAGCTGTGCTTTAGAAGAGGGTTTATGGATGTTTTGTTGTAGAGTACTCTGCCTGTGAACCAGTCGTGGGTGCTGCAGGAATTTTCTGAGGAGGAGCAGAAGGAAGGGGTGGCCTGAGTTGGGGACA
>NDFG01004777.1:0-17192 GCA_002167245.1 Sporophila hypoxantha | reverse complement strand
GAATAGCTCTTGTGCTGGCCTTGGTGATAGTGATTTATAGAGCGTTTATAAAAATGCTGGCATCTGTTTACGATATGTTTCGTCCTACCCTGCATCCCAGTTTCAGTAGTATGTTTTGAGAATTTATTAGTGATTGCACCCAGTTTGTTAGAGGAGGAGCCGAGAATAAAGCTTTCCAGCTTTTCCTTTCCTTCTTCTCCTTTGAATCTGTTAAGTCACTCTTTGAGAATGTTCAGTTTCCCCTGAATAGTAAAGAGACCATCTTTCTGGTATTTAATCTGGTAGGCTTCCTCTATATAGTCTGCAGCTTCTCTAAAATGAAAGCTGAGATATCCAGAAGAGTTGGTAAGACCCCTGACCCAGAAGCAGATGCAGGCGTGAAAAATCCTGAGTGGTGTAGAGAATAGGAAAATATAAGCCAAACCCTGAAAGAATTTTCTGATCCTGTAGGCTGAGATTTTCCACAGGAACAAATTCAGAACCCAGCTGAGGTGGGGAAATACCTAAAAGAGAAGTGCCATGACGATTCGAACGAGAAAAAGCTAATTGCAATAAGCTAAGCCCTGGCCTATGCTTATCGCACTCTGTTAGATACTGTGGGGCAGCAGACAGAAGCAGGGGGGCAGGGAGATAAAGCAGCTATCCCAGTCACTCAGGCTGCAGCCAGCACCCCAGGCTCGAAGCCAGCTGCCAAACCAGACAGTGAGCCTAAGCCAGCAGCTAAACCAATAGCTGTTGCTACCAGTACTAGAAGTAGGAAATGCACGGACAAGACCGATCGACCAGTGGATGATGATGATGATGATGATGCAAGAGAAAGAACCTCAATGCCTCCTGACATAAAATCAGGAGTCAAAACAGCAAGTGCAAGATCCGAAGCAAATATTGAGTCCTTTTCCCTGAAAGACCTCCGTAGACTACAGAAAGATTACACCCGACGACCTGATGAATCCATAATTAGTTAGTTAGTCCGTCTCTGAGATGCTGCAAGTAAGGCCACAATTCTGGACGGCACTGAAGCGAAGCATTTGAGATCCCTGTCACAAGACCCTGTCATCGACCAAAGAATGATGAGGAGAGCTAATCCACACAGCCTCTGGGCACGGGTCTTGGAAAGTGTTGCACAAAGATACCTGTGTGCAGATGATCTTTATATGCAACAAACACAGTAGAAAACCATAGAGCAAAAAATCCAACGCCTAAGAGAAATGGCAGTAGCAGAAATTATCTTCTCAGATGATGTAACCACTAAGAACCCAGACTTAGTACCATGCACGTCTGTGATATGGCGAAAACTTGTGCGACTTAGGCCACATGAATATGCTTCTGCCTTAGCCATAATGAAGAGAAATGAGAGAGATGAGACGGTGCTGGATATGGCAAGGAAGCTCCGAGCATATGCAGATGCTGTGCATGGCCCAACACATGCCAGAATCTCAGCAATAGAATCACGTCTGCAGAAATTAGAAGATAAGATAGAAGAGAACCACAAGAAGCTCCGAGAGGAGATTAAAGAAGACCTTCTCCAAATCTCAGCAGTACAGATCAGAAGTTCTAGTATCCAAGGCAGACGTTTCCCAGATAGCGAGAGAAAGTACATCCCACGAGCTGAATTGTAGTTCTACCTGCGTGATTGTGGAGAAAACATGAAGAAGTGGGATAGACAACCTACTGCTGTTCTGGCACGACGGGTGCGTGAACTGAAAAAAGACAAGGCTGAGAGAGGGAGTTCCACCAAAAAAAAAGCAGCTCCAGTTGCCCGTAGCCGAACTGCCAAGTATGATGATGATGACATGTCCGACCCCCTTGAAAGAACATCCAAAACATATGCCCAGAGAAAGAAAGATAACCAAGCTTAGAGGGGCCCTGCCTCTAGCCAGGTAGAGGCTAGGGAAAACCGTGTTTTCTAGTCTGTGTAGATTCGTTGGCCTGGCACATCAGAACCACAAAAGTATAAAGCTTTAGTTGATACGGGTGCTCAATGTACATTAATTCCGTCGAGACATGTAAAGACAGAATCTGTTTCTATTGCTAGTGTAACAGGGGGATCCCAAGATTTCACTTTAGTAGAAGCTGAAGTGAGCCTGACTAGAAATGAGTAGAAGAAACACCCTATTGTGACTGGCCCAGAAGCCCCATGCATTTTAAGCATAGACTTCCTCAGAAGTGAGTATTTCAAAGACCCAAAGAGACTCAGATAGACATTTAGAATAGCTGCGGTAGAAACAGAAAATGTCAAGCAGTTAAACAGCTTGCCTAGACTGTCAGAAAACCCATCTGCAGTAAGACTCCTTAAAGTAGAAGACCAACGAGTGCCAATTGCCACCTCGACAGTGCACCGCCGGCAGTATCGGACGAATCGAGATGCTGTAATCCCCATCCACAAAATGATCCGTGAGCTAGAGAGCCAAAAAGTAGTCAGCAAAACCCACTCACCCTTCAACAGCCCCATTTGGCCTGTGCGTAAATCTGAAAGAGAATAGAGATTGACTGTGAACTATCGTGCATTGAATGAAATGACTCCACCACTGAGCGCTGCTGTGCCGAACATGCTAGAACTCCAGTACGAGCTAGAGTCCAAAGCAGCAAAGTGGTATGCCACTATAGACATTGCCAATGCATTTTTCTCCATTCCTCTAGCAGCAAAATGCAGGCCTCAGTTTGCTTTCACATAAAAGAGAGTGCAGTACACCTAGAACCGACTGCCCCAGGGGTGGAAGCACAGTCCCACTATCTACCATAAACTGATCCAAGCTGCACTAAAAAAGAGTGAGACACCAGAACATCTGCAATATATTGATGACATCATTGTGTAGAGGAAGACAGCAGCAGAAGTGTTCGAGAAAGGAGAGAAAATCATCCAGATTCTCCTAAAAGCTGGCTTCGCCATCAAGAAGAGCAAAGTCAAGAGACCTGCTCAAGAGATCCAATTTCTGAGAGTGAAGTGGCAAGACGGACGGCGTCAGATTCCCACCGATGTCATCAACAAGATCACAGCAATGTCTCCACCATCCAGCAAAAAAAAAACACAAGCTTTCCTAAGTGCCATAAGTTTTTGGAAGATGCACATTCCTGAGTACAGTCAGATCGTGAGCCCTCTCTACCTGGTCACCCGCAAGAAGAACCCTTTTCACTAGAGCCCTGAACAGCAACAAGCCTTTGCACA
This sequence comes from Sporophila hypoxantha, assembly GCA_002167245.1. NCBI lineage: Eukaryota > Metazoa > Chordata > Aves > Passeriformes > Thraupidae > Sporophila > Sporophila hypoxantha. Next base: position 14,026 of record NDFG01004777.1, on the reverse strand, counting down.
GATCAAGCAAGAGATCGCTCATGCAGTAGCCCTTGGCCCAGTCAAGACAAGACCAGAAGTGAAGAACGTGCTCTACTCTGCAGCCGAGAACCATAGCTTGTCCTAGAGCCTTTGGCAAAAAGTACCTGAAGAGACTCGAAGTCGACCACTGAGATTTTAGAGTCGAAGCTACAAAAGGTCTGAAGCCAACTATACTCCAACAGAGAAAGAAATCTTGGCTGCCTATAAAAGAGTCCAGGCTGCCTCAGAAGTAATTGGCACTGAAGCACAGCTCCTCCTGGCACCCCGACTACCAGTACTGAGGTAAATGTTCAAAGCAAAAGTTCCCTCTACGCACCATGCCACCAGTGCTACATAGAGCAAATAGATTGCTGTTATCACACAGCGCGCCCGTATTAGAAAGCTGAATCGCCCTGAGATTCTAGAAATAATTACAAACTGGCCGGAAGGTGAAAACTTTAGTCTTGCTGATGAAGAAGAACAAGAAGTGACACAGGCTGAAAAAGCTCCACCATACAACCAACTGCCAGCAGAAGATACACGATACGCTCTTTTTTACTGATAGTTCTTGCCGCGTTGTGAGAATGAACCGAAAGTAGAAAGCAGCTGTATAGAGCCCCACACGACAAGTCGCAGAAGCCACTGAAAAAGAAAATAGATCAAGCCAATTTGCTGAACTCAAAGCTGTTCAACTAGCCCTAGACATTGCTGAGAGAAAGAAGTGGCCAAAGCTCTACCTTTACACTGATTCATAGATAGTAGCCAATGCTCTGTGAAGATAGCTAGAGAAGTAGAAAGAAGCTAACTGGCAGCGTAAAAGAAAACCGATCTGGGCTGCTGATGAATAGAAAGACATTGCTACCAAGGTAAGGAAGCTGCCTGTGAAAGTCCGCCATGTAGATGCTCATGTCCCCAAGAGTAGAGCTAATGAAGAACACCAAAACAATGAGCAAGTAGACCAGGCTGCAAAGATAGAAGTGTCAAAGATAGACTTAGATTAGCAACATAAAAGAGAATTATTCCTAGCTCGATGGGCCCATGATGCCTCAAGCCATCAAAACAGAGATGCCACCTATAAATGAGCACGAGACCGAGAGATAGATCTAACCATAGACAGTATTTCTCAAATCATCCATGACTGTGAGACGTGCGCTGCCATCAAACAAGCCAAGCGATTGAAGCCCCTGTAGTATAGTAAGCAGTAATCCAAGTACAAGTATGGGGAGGCCTGGCAGATTGACTACATCACACTGCCTCAGACACACCAGGGCAAGCGCTATGTGCTGACCATAGTAGAAGCCACCACCAGATAGTTAGAGACCTACCCCGTGCCTCACGCCACTGCCCGTAACACCATCCTGAGCCTAGAAAAGCAAATCTTGTAGAGACACAGTACCCCTGAAAGAATTGAGTCAGACAATGAGACTCATTTCAAGAACAGCCTTATCAACACCTGGGCTAAAAAACATGGCATTGAGTAAGTATACCATATCCCATACCATGCACCAGCTGCAAGCAAAATAGAGAAGTACAACAGACTGTTAAAAACCACATTGAAAGCATTAAGTGAGAGATCTTTCAAAAACTGAGAGCAGCATCTGGCAAAAGCCACCTAGTTAGTTAATACCCGAAACTCTACTAACCGAGTGAGCCCTGCCCAATCTGAACCTTTGCATAGAGTAGATAGAGACAAAGTCCCCGTAGTACATGTCAGAAGTTTGTTAAAGAAGACAGTTTAGATTAATTCTGCCTCAAATACAGACAAACCCATTCGTAAAGTTGTTTTTGCTCAAAGACCAAGTTACACATAGTAAATAATGCAAAAAAATAAGAGAACACGATGTGTACCTCAAAGAAATCTGATTGTTAGGTGAGACATATGTGTAAATATCACTGTTTGCTGAATGCTGTTACCATTGTCTATGTATAGCTATATAATGAATGTATAATGTATGTGTTTGTAGAGTTAGAATTTATATTAGTTTTAGTAGTAAGCAGACGATATGGAGATAAAGAGTAGAATGTCCTGAGTTGACTATATGATGCTTTTATCCCCAATCGTCTCATTTGTTTATGCTGAATAATAATAAGTTTTGCACCTTTAAGACTTGTTGCAGAGAGTGAAAGGAGAGAGAAAAGAAGCACACAGTTTTTTTTCCCTCAGATACTGCACCTACTCCCCCGCATTCCTGCTAGACTGTGTTGTCTGCGTATAGACAGACAGCGAGACAGAGCTCTCCTTTGCTTTTTAGTTAGTTTTAGCTGGCTGAGGCAAAGAAATTCCTTAGACCGTGTTTTTTCCCTTTCTTTGGACCTCTTAGAACCTGCTCTAGACTGAACACCCAAGGGAGCACCGGCAGCTCGCACCTGTAGCCCACCGGGCCGGGCCTGGCCACGGCATTTACAGCACCGGAGAGCCTGATCAGAGACTGAGTGAGCCGGGCTGCAGCCTGGAGACAGAGTTTTCTCAGTTTATCATCCTTTTTTTTTTTTTTTAGAGCAGCAAAGAGTTTTATTGTTTAATATTGTTTAAGTTCTATTGTCTAATAAACAGTTTTTTTTCCACTTTTCTCCAAAAAAGTATTTTCTCCCGGACCAGTTGGAAGAGGGGAGGGGCCGATTGAATTCACCTTCCTACCAGAGCTCCTTTGAGGCTCTCTCCCTAATTTTGCTCTAAACCTAGACACTTTTTCTTTGTTGCTAAAAATCCAATATTATCTGCTAATTTGCGCCACTGTGCAGCTAAATATAACCTTTATCTGCTGCTCCCTAAGAGTGATGGTGTATCTAGGGTTGCAGAGTGACTGAAACTTGGCACTTTCCCTGAGAGTTTTTTTAAGTTACTTTCATATTGACAGTTGTTCTTCTTTTTACTGACAGGTTGAACAAAAGGCTGGGAAAGAGGAAAGAGGGACAACCAGAAAAATGAAAGCAAACAAGATACTTTTATGAAAATTATTTAGAAGAGTGAAGTTTCAGAAGAAATTGTTCATTATTGTTCTTTACTGATGTCCTGCAGAGGTTCTGAAACTTCTCACACAAGTTCTCTTGAAGCCTACAAGTGTCTTTTCAATGTTCACCAGGTTAGAGTAAAAGTCCAGAAAAAAACATTGATCTTGAATATTCCCTTTTCTTTCATACTCCATAATTACACCAAGTAAGAGAATTATGAAAAATAGCGCATCTGAAACTCATACTGTAGCCAAATATATAGTATTTCATTCTGAGCTTGTTTTCAAAAAGTCTTTTTAATAACATGAAGGAATTTTGGTTTTACATGTCAGGTTCTTTTTTTTGGGGTTGGATCACAGGTTTAGGAAAGACAAAATTCGCTGAGCAGCCAACTGGTGAGAGAGAATATGCGAGAGAGCAAGCACCAAGTCAAAAGAACAGCGAGTCTCTGTTCCAGGGGCCCGAGGCTGATTTTCCGTTGCCAGGCACAGCTGTGAGGAAGAGCATGAGGAAAAGGCAGTGGCCCCAGCTTGCGGGAGGTCCATGATGGAGCTGACATCCTCCTACAGCCCACTGTTCCAGTTGCAGGAAACTGCAACATACTTTCCATAAAATGCTTTCTTCTGGTCATTAGTTCTTTCTGCTTCTGAGGGGTATTTTATGGAGCAGAGATGTGAGAGACAGAGTCTGTGTACCACGTGACATCAAGTGACATAGGAAAGGAGCTGCAAAAGGACACCAAAGGACTGCCTCATGAGTATAAAGAAAGTATTTTGTTTCAAGTTAAACTGCCCTTATGAGAAAAAAATTAAAATTAAAACCAAAGTAAATAAAACCCTTGGGAAGTGATATGAGACAAACCCCTCAGCATTCCTGAGGGTGGGAGAGAACACAGACACACCTCAAAGTACCACAAAGTGCTCACATCAAAGGCCCTTTAAATTGAGATTCCTCACAGACACTGGAATCTGCTGACACTTTTTCCCAGCATGTTCTGCAATTCCCTGTTTGAATTTAGCCCTGAGCAGGATAGAATAAAGTACATTCTGGTTTCTGGTGAGCTCAGCCACCGTGTAAACTGCCAGGATGAGCAAAATTACTGCAGCCTCAGGGCCCTTCAGCTACAACTCCTGAATTCTGACCCTTGGGCTATTGTCTCTTCAGGTTTGTCTTTTTCTCTGGCTTGTGGGACATTTTCTGCCTTGAAGAGACACAAATTTCTGTTCTCTTTGCATTCTCTGATCCAGACTCTTAGGCATGTGGACAAGAGTCAGTACAGACAAGATTCCTTCCAAACCTTTGAGCAGTTGTCTCAGGTACAGTTTATAGAAACAAACACAGGAAGGAGAGGGAAGGATTGGTATTTTGAGCAAAGGGAAGGTTTTAGAGATATTTATACAGAGATCCTGTGTTCATTGGAATCACTTTTCTTAGTCTCATTTTCATTGTAATGGTGAAGGCCTCTGTTAGTCTGGGGTTTTCGATGGGTCTGAATTAAAAGGATCTCATCTCAGAAAGAAACCTACACTGCTTGGTCCCTGATTTCCAACTAGGAAGCCAAGTTATTCAATTTATTCAATTTTAGACCAAAGTAAGTTTGAGGCTCAGTTCCAGCAGAGCTTGGCATTGCATTTTACACAATCTACAGATACTACGGTAAGAGGCAATCCCAGGGAGCCACATCGAGGGGCCAGACTAGGTGACATCGCAATTCCTCTATCAGATAAACTTGCTCTTGTTTGTAGCATTACAGTGGTGCTAAAAACAGGATTAGAACCTGAATTAAATGTCTATTTTGTAAGGAACAAAAACTATCCAGTAAAGCTATGTTGGGCACCCTCTTGCTGTTTGTTGCAGAAGGAAAAGCACTAACTTTTGTTTCCTCACAAATCTGATCCCTGACTAATTCGAAAATCTGAATTGTTTTCAGATTTTAATAAAGAAGAAAACCATTGCTTAGTAAACCAGATGATTTCCTTTAGACAAATTAAGAATTTAATAAACACTTAACTCACATCAAGGTCAATTCAGCAAAGAAAGGGAGAAGTTGCGCTGGAGTGGAAAAATGGAGACAGCTGTGGAGGGGAACGGTGTGGTGACATAAAGGAGTGTGTGTACACAGTAGGAGGATGTGGACCAGAGTAAAAACAAGAGTAAAGAAGAGGTGTGTAAGACAGTGAACAGAGGTGCAGGTATTATGGATGGGGCTTTGTCAGAGAAACTGGAGTGTGAATTCCATGGAAGCAGCATGGAACAGATCTCTCTCTGAAAGAGCTGCAGTGAAAAGCATTCACTGGAGCACAGGCTGGGGACAGCCCTGAGACAGCCAAGCACAGGCTGAGGCCAGCAGGCAGCAGAGGCACGTGTGTGGTGAGGATGGACCTGCCAGAAAGCAGATCAACCCACAGCACCAGTCCAGCATTGCTGATGGGAGATGACACAGGCAGGAGGTGATACTGGTGAGCCTGAAATGAAAAATCAAGAGAAGACAGGAAACATGGCAATAAAAAGAGAGGGAACTGCAGTCAAACAAAGTGTGGTTTTTTGGAAGTGATTTACAGCCACCCTTGGAAAATGAGCTGAACCAAGGCCAGCATGGAGATAATGTAAATTGGCATAAATAGTGCCTGGATGTTATGTGCAGCTAATATTCCAATATGGATAATCACACTTGTGAATAGAGGTGGATGACATACAAGTGCTTTGGCCTGGACAAGTCCCTCTCAGGTGGGTCTGCTGTTGGTGAGATTTCTTTCACATGTTTTGTTTTGCTGGCATGCAAACTGCTGTGCAAGCTGACATTGCCTGCATAAACAGGAGAAAAACCAGGTGGAATGAGCTCTGTGACAGATTCCAGGGGGAACACTTGTTTTTTGTATCCGGGAGTGTATTAGCCACAGATAACTGGTAGGGAATCAAATAGCAGTACTGGTGTCTTTTTCTTCAGCCTGACCATATCCTGGCCTTTGAATTCAGCGGGTGAGCTCTGAGTGCTCCCTTTGTCCTCTCTGTGGTTGGAACAGAAGGAAACAGAACAGTTTCTCCAAAGGCTCTTGCAACTGGCAGTGTCACCACCCCTTTTCAAATCTCATTAACCTCCCTGCCAGGTAGGTACAGGAACTTCTACATCTTTTGCCTTCCTTGCTGCAGTTTCCCACTGAAAGGGGATTTCAGAAGCAGAGCTGTCATCTGAGTACCTGAGACCCATATTTCTTCTATGCCAGGACATTGGTCAGGAGCTCCCACAAGGGACGGAGGAAATGTCCCCTTTGCACTGCAGGGCCTTCAGAGACAGACATGGATGGATTGCACTGAGAGACACAAACCCCCAGCAGCTTCCACATCTTCAGCCCTCAGCTATGGCTGTACCTTCTATCATAAGCAAGATGTGCCTTTTTTGTTGCTTTCCCCCCAGTTTTGTTCTCTCAAGATTTGACCAAGTCTCTCCTTAGTCCTTCTTACCACATCCTTTGTTTACTCCGTTTGCTGTTTCCTTCGCTGCACCTGTCTGTTTTTCCAGTGTTTCCACTTCCGCTGCCCTTCCTGCTTTGCACTTGTGAAGAGGTAGCACATTTTGATACATTTTGGCACATTTTGGTACATTTCGGGCTTTGGTCCCTCCATGAGCCTGTTTTGGGCTCTGCCTCACGCCCAGGCTGGCGCTGGCACACTGCAGCAGCAGCAAGAGCATCTTTGCAGCTCAGTGCTCAATCCCAGACCTGTGGCCTGCCTGTGCCAAGGGCTGAGCTCAGGACCTGAACGCTCATTTCAGAGCTGTAGCAGCAGTGAGACCATTTGCCAGACACGTCTGGCTGAGCTGCACATGCAGTTTGAATGTTCTTTTACCCTTCCAGATCATGGCTTTATCCTTTATGCTGTGTTTTATCTTGTGGAAAAAATGACTTTTTCATTTAGATATTTTTCTAGTTTTTCTGTAATGAAAAAAGCATTCTCCCAGGAAGGCCATTGGGCAGTTCCTCAGCTGGCTGGCTAAGAGGAACTTTAATGGAGCAGTGCCTCCATGTGAGTGCACCTCTTGCAAGAACATCAAGCACATTGCCTATTTTGCCTCTGTGAATCTGCTCTGAGAGTGCTGTGAGCAGCCACAGAGCTCTGACTATCCCTGAAAAGTGGTGTTTGGGTGCAGGGAGGCTCTGCTGGGAAGAAGAGCAGATCAGGAAGGCTCACTGGTGGAGGGAACTGATGGATTTCAGGAGAGCACTGCTGTCTCTGCAGCCTCTGTACCTGCTGGTGAAAGCTCAGCTTTGTCAGTGGTGCTTGTGGTGCTGAACTCCTCCCAGATTTGCAGAGGTACCTTTAGCTGGATAATTCTCAAACCTTTTTCACTCCCAAGGCTCATGCTGGGCCTGTGCAGCCTTATTCACATGACTGATGGCACAGAGTTAGTGCAGAAAGAGTTAATGGGATTTTGGAGCAGAAACCAAGGTTTTCAGTACTGCAAACCTGTAACAAAATCTGCACCTCTTCCATTGCTTTCCCTGCTGGAGGGAGAAAGCATCTTTAAGTGCTTTTTTCTTGCATTTGTGAAATTTAAGTAGGCAGTGAAAAAATTTACCTTGTGTCTTTTCCTTTCCCCTTCCCTTTCCCTTCCCTTCCTTTTTCCTTGTCTTTCCTTATCTTTGTTATTTTCTCAGACTGATATAGAGTTTTTTCAACCTGGACTCCAAGGGGATTAATAGTCATGGCCATAGCATGGGAACGAGCCACTCTCCAGGGGACTTCCCTCTCCAGGGCAAATAAAAAGGAGATTAGACACTTTGGGACAAAGCAGATTTCCACAGCCTCTCTCTGCAGTGGTGACACATGCTGTGCCAGTGCCACCCCAGCTCCAGGTGCTCTGGGGACCTTCTGGCACCTCTGCCTCAGCAGCAGAGTTTCTTTCTTGAACCTCCTGGTGCTCTGCACCTTCCTGGTGGCTCTGCCTGACCCTTGCTCCAGAGATCACTGGGCAGATTGTGAATGCTCTACCTTTGCAAGGAGAAAACATTCTGCAGACTCCCTGATTTGTTATGGGAATGGCATGCTAATGTTAATTGCAGCAAAGCCACTTGTAAAGCATTCAATGAAAACCTTCTCTGAATGTCTGGCTTCCCAGTCAACCTTGAATGACACATCTTTGCTGGTATTAAGAAAAATCTGATATTTCAATATTGTGTCTTCACTCGACATTAAAGGATGACACCAAGCTAAAATGTATGGTCAACTTTTCATATAATTTACTCAATAAATTTTCAACATTTTCAGTTACATTAACTGAATAATTGCTTTCATTTGCCAGTTTCATTTGCACAGAATGAGCCACTCCAAGGGAAAGGGAAGTCTGACAGTCAGGCTTTGAAAGCAGATGAGTACTTCCAATCATACTAATTTAAGAAAGATGTTGAATTTCCTTTGTAAGAGGACTGCAGCAACAGCCTGTGTGCCTCATTTGGCTCAACTGTGCTTCAGACAAGAGCAGCTGACCCCTGGCTCCCTCCTATCCTAGGAAAAGAGTGGCATGTGTGAGTGACTTCCTCAGAATGGATGACATTAGTATCTGTATGTGTCTGCTTGGTTGAGAGGAAAATATTTGCTTGCAAGACCATGTTGATTGATTTTTTTTTTTTAATTGGGAAAACTGACCTCAGTAACAGCTGCAGAACAAGGCACCGTGGAAGAGGAGCCCACAGCTGCTGGCAGTGAGGGTGATCCAGGCCCAGCAGGGCATATGGAAAAAAGCACGTGTGCCTTTAAATAATTTCTTTTCTTTTCCTTGTTCCCATGCCTTTGCTCATTCCCAAGTGTTCTCCTTAACCTGTTTAAACCAAGACACCATCTCGGTCATCACCTTTTGGAAAATGGGGACAGGAGCAGGACTGTGTGTCTCTTCTTTTGTTTGACAAATGCTTTAAGTCCTTTCACAATGCAGAGAATCTGAGATTGCCACAAATGTTTTAAGGCTCCCTGTTTTGTTGGTTTTAACAGAGTTCTGAGTGTTATTGAGTTCATTTGCCCTCCAGGTGTACAGGAGAAAAGTGAAAAAAGAGGAGCAACAGAAAAGAGAGTAGTGTCACAGAAAGGCCAGGGTGCACTCAGGCAGCCGTGCTACTCAGCAGGATGAGGAAGAGGAAAAAAATAAACAAGATTCATTACATTCAATGGCATAAAAATATTCAGTTGCATTTGACTGAGCTGTGCACTTTTTATAAAATTGCTGTATTAACATGTTTGGTTGGACAAGGGAGATAAGCCAAAAATACACGTTACTGCAAATAACCAGTGCAGCATAATAAATGTCAGTGCCTTATCAGTGTACACTGTTTGTGCTACACAGCTCAAAAAGTGAGCTGGTGGGGCTGATTCTGAATGTAAAAGCTTCTGGAGTTAACAAAGTTTCAGTCCAGAAAAGTGTCAGGGTGTTGAAAGGAGCCACAGCTGTTGTGCTTAGTATTTTGATGGAGATGATAAAGACAGCAGAGCAACCTGTTCTATAAAAATTGAATATGGGGATATTTCAACTGTCTTTGCCCCCTGCAGCCACAAAGATCAGAATTTCTGAGTGTTGGTGGAGTCTCCACTGCACTTTCTGTGGGTGTTCCTTGAGAGCTACAGCACAGTTTCTGTAGTTGTTAAACATTTGTTGCACATTGTGTGTCCACCAAAACAATTGGCTTTGCAACACCAGCAAATCCATCTGCTTACCTTACAGGAAGCCTTTCTGTATAACAGGCTTTTCTCCTGCATGGGAATTAAAATCTACATCTAATTTCAATAATTATAGAAACCAATATTAATAATTAAATAACCTGATGCTTAATTATCTGCTAAGCAATGAACTGCAACTAGTCCATTACCCTCAACACCAAGAAATGTAACTGAACAGATGGCTTAGCAGTAGTTTTTCCTTGTGCAGCTGACAGCACAACAGCTTTTCTCCAATGAAACGAAATAAAACTTAATTTTTGGAAATTCAACTCCTCAGAGACACATAGTGTTTACATATTTTATAGAAGTCTGTGCTCCTACACAGCTTAGGAAAATTAACTAACACCTTCTTGCAGTTCTTAGTTTTCCTTTCGGTGCTCATTTTGTTTTGCTTTCTTTCAAAATTTAGTGTCAAAAGAAATAGCATGACAAACATATTCTTTTAAAAAATAGGAAAAAATTCCTCTATTTGACTATCTCCTCCTTTTTTTTCCTTAGCCTGCATTCTATAATAAATGGTACAAATTTGATTCTCAAATTTTAAAATATTGAATTTTTAGTAAAATGAATGTCTTGCATAAGTTATAATGCTCTGTTTTGGTACAAATTCTGGCATTGAAGACTCAAGGACAGACATGCCATGGATTAGCTGGAGTCAGACTGCTGTAAGGACAGAGTTACGTCATTCTGACCAGTAAAAGTTGAAAATCAGCAAAAGGAACAATTATTTAGAAATCAGAAAGAAAGAACAACATTAAAATACATAGCTGCTATCAAATAAAACTGTTTGGATTGAGCTTCATATTTTTCCCATAATAAATGCAAAATGGATAATAATATTCCTCCATAGTCCACTAATGACATTTTTATGGACCTTGGTTGTTTTGAGCCCACAAGGTGTACTTCTTTCAGTTATTCTGTGCAGGGATGGGAGTTAGACTTTCATCGTGGATCCCTTCCAACTCAGAATATTCTACTATTTTATGACTCTATGCTTTAACAAGTTGAGTGTATGGTAAAAAAAAAATGCAAAAAGTGAAGGAAAATCTGCATTTTAACTTCAATAAACAGATCTGAAGAGCTCCAGCACAGTATGGACTGACCAAGGTTTTGAATGTGCTGCTGAGTGTGATGTGGGTACACCCAAATTCCTTCCTTTTGCACAGCATCCTGCAAACCCTGCTGACAACACTCCTTTGGTAGCCTTGGGCTCACTAGCCTGGTTAAGGTTTGGACCTTCTCTTTCCCTCTTCTCTTACATGAAATTGTTGAGATCCTCCTACAGACAAGTTCTACCTCCTGAAAAGTCCTGGGCATACAGGGATGGAAAACCAGGATTTTCAATGGAAAACATTAAAAAACCATAACATCTTACAAAATTACTAATCACGTTTTCAAACAGAGGCAAAATTTTCAGCCACAAAGTCTGAAAATTTACCCTGACATCAGCTACTGCCTGAGCATGAGGCATCGGGTGGCTGGCTAGTGAAGCAGTGGTGGAGTTATTCCATAAGCATTCTTAAGCATAAAAACACTGATGGAAAAGATTGAAGGAATTCAGAATCTGGAAGTCAGTTTAGGTTTAATTTGCTGCCTTCAGCACAGACAATCCAAATTTATAACCATGTGATCCGAGTGCCGTGTCATGTGGGGCTTCCCCACTGACTTCTAAAATTCACAATTCCTTACCTGCACGTGATGGCTCGCCCTGGGCTCGAGCTTTCCTTTGGGATGGCTCTGCTCCAGGATGGCATCTTGCAGAGGATGCAAGTGGATTTTGTTCTCCTTTGTGGCATGCAGGTGGACAATAAAGCCTGAGCCAGCCCTCCTTGCCCTTGTCCAGCTGTGTCACAGGGTGGGGGGAAATTTGGGAGCAGCCCTAGCCCTGCTCCTTGTCCTGGCTGGGCACACAGCTGCTGGGACACAGGTGTGTCTTGCTGCCCTCAACCATTTTAGGGCTGAATTAGCCTGGTTCAGGGAGGGCAAAAGGGCAATTTGGTGAGATTTATGGGGTGTCCAAGTGTGTCCCCCCACCCCAAATGTCCCCCTCTCTCTCTGCCCCATGCCTACTAGTCCCTCCTGTGCCCCAAATCCCCTGGGAGGGGAGGTACATTGGCCTAACACGGCACCCATGAGAGTCACTCGCTCACCTCCCCCTGCCACAGCTGGGCAAAGGAGGAAAAAGGGGAAAAAAGTTAACAAAGGCTTCATGGATGAGATAAAGGTTGGGAGAAACACTTCAGGCAAAACAGGCTCAGCTTAAGTTGCAAAGTGAATTTATTACTCACAGAACCAGAGGAGGATAATGAGAAGTAAAATAAGCCTTTAAACACCTTTTCCCTCCAGCCCTCCCTCCTTCCCACTGACAGAGCAGGAGACAGGGGCTAGAGGTTTGGTCAGTCCATCCCTGAGATTTTTCTTCTGCTGCTCTGGGAGAGAAGCCCATCCCCTGTGAGGCCATGGGGTCCTTCCCATGGGAGACAGCTCTCCGTGATTTTCTCCAGTGTGGGTCCATTCTGGAGTTCTTCTAAAACTGCTGCAATGTGAATTCCCCCATGGGCAGACAGCCCTCCCAAAACTGCTGCAGCATGGGTCTCTTCCTCAGGGTGCAGTCCTGCAAGGACAGGCTGCTCCAGCCTGGAAACAGGCCCCTCTCCACTGGATCACTGCCTCCTCCGGCACCCATCACTCCAGCATGGGCACCACTTCCACAGACTGTGGGTGATCTCTGCATCCCTCCTGGATCTCCATGGGCTCCAGAGCACAGTCTTCACCATGGTCTCACCACGGCCTGCAGAGAAATCTCAGCACCTCCTCCCCCTCCATGGAGACCCTGGTGTCTCCATGTTGTTTTCCCTCACACGTTCTCACCTCCTTCTCTTCTCTGGCTGGAAGCAAAACCTGTCACTTTGATTTTCTTCTTAAATATGTCATCACAGAGGCGTTACTGGCCTTTCTCATGGGCCCAGCTTTGGCCAGCAGCATGTCCATCTTCAGAGCCATCAGCCATTGCCCTGCCAGACATGTGGAGCTTCCAGCAGCTTCCCACAGGAGCCATCTTGGTGGCCCCCCTGCTACCTAAAACCCGGCCTTGCAAAACCAATCCACCCCAATATCTGCAATCCTGGGTTTATGGACAGGACCCCCACCCCACCACTCCAGAGCTGCTCTTGGATGGCAGTGAAATGTGGGAAGAGGCACCTCCCAACGGGATGTTTCTGGGTCAGCTCTAGACAGAAATGTGAGAGGCAAGGGTTAGATCACGGTTTTACACTGAAGCATGCTCATCTCACAGTTACTGAGAAAGGAGCACACAAAGGGCCTGCCCAGTTGAACATCTGCAATTATAATTATCCCTTTCTCATCTCATCTGCATCTCAAGTCTGCACGTCCCATTCAGTTTCCATTTTAATTGTAAATACAGAAAAGAAAATGCTGTTCCTATTTACTAGTTATTTTTTCATTTCCATTTTGTTATTTTCAGTTGAAAATCCACTCTGAATCTTTACTATGCAATGTTTGAACATTAAAGAGTGTAAATATTTGATAGAAGAGAAATTATTCTCTTCTTGTCATTGGCATAAATGTACTTACACTGCCTCTGTATTTCTACCCAAGAGGTTAGCATAGGTTATCTAATTGGACTGTCTGCTTCAAAAACTTCTAAACAGATAAAACTCAGGATTCTCTGCCTCAAAATATCTGTTAACCTCCAGTACTATAACTACACTTTTACTGAAGATCTAAGGAAGCAAAAGCTGTGTGTGTCGTTAAAAAACTTGAAAAGATGTATTTCCCAAAGCACTTCTGTAAATGTGCCCCAAGGCGAAAGATATATCACTATGCAAGAACACATGTTGGTTAAACTTTTACGCTCTCACGTGTTTTGTGAAAATTGTGATCCACAGTACATCATTCACCCCTTTTTTTCCTCAACAAGTAGAAATTACAAAGCCAGGGTGTCTCACAGGACATGGTGTTTTCTTTTTTTTTTTTTTTTTTTTTTTTTTGGTTTGTTTTGTTATTTGTTTGTTTTGGACTCAAAGGCAGAGTGCTTTTTTTATGTATATGAAGCAGCCAGTTCTAGGAATAAAGAAAAATCAGTCCATCTGGAATATTTACTTATCTTGCAGAACACTTGACACAAGAACAACACCACCAACTGCTGATCAACTTCTCTGTAATTGCTATTATAAAAACAATTACACTGCACTATCACAATTGCATGAGCATCAGTAGGATCTGTGTGCTAAACCGTTGCTGCCTTTCATAACTCTCCATAGTTAAAGCTACCTTTGTGAGGTGTGGCTTTGCTAAAAATTGTTAACATTTGCCAGGAAAGATAGAAAGGAAATAGGAAATCTAGGTT
>NDFG01004766.1:0-12847 GCA_002167245.1 Sporophila hypoxantha | reverse complement strand
CGAACGCGGCTCCGGCGGAGGCGCTCCCGCAGCGCGGCCTCTGGGCACGGGGCCGGCCGGACCCGCACCGCGCCCGCCGCCGCTGCCCGGCCATGGGGCTGGCGCTGCCCCTCGGCGCTGCAGGCGCGGAACCACCAACGCTGCTTCTCGACCCCGCCGGGAGCCCCCGCGAGCCCCTGACCCACCGCGGAGCCGTCRGCCCGCACCCGCGGCCCACCTGGTTGAACCTGTCCACGATGCCCCGGCAGGTGGAGCACGCCAAGCGCCGCCGCTCGCCGGCGCCGCTKACGGGTAGCAACAGCGACAGGGCGGCACAGAGCAGCACGGCCAAGGCCACGCGGGATGGTCGTGGCGCGGGGCCCGGTGGCGGAGAGGGGCCGGGCCCCATGGCGAGGCCGCGGGACCCCTGCACGCGGAGCGGGGCCGCCCCAGCCGAGCCCCCTCAGCAGCGGCGGCCGCGCTGGCCCCGCCCCGGCCCCGCCGGCCCGCGAGCTCCATTCAGATTTCCGCGTCAGCCCCACGCGCGCACCGGCCGCGGGCGCTCGTTGGTCGAGGCGGCGGAGCGAAAGGACGTGGTCCAATCAGCGCCCGCCACGCTCCGGACCAATGGGAGCCCCCCGCGTGCCCAGAGAGCTGGGCGGGGGGCGGGGTCGAGCTGTCGGAGCCATCATGAGAAAGGGCAGGCAGGGACTCCGTAGGGGCTTCAGAGCCGCCCGCCATTTGTATTCGGCAGCCGCCTCGGAGACCTTCTGCTGCCGGGGGCGTGCCCTGCCCTCACCCAAGATGGCCGGCGAAGGAGGCGGTCACGTGGTCGCGGGGCTGGCGCTGCCGCTCCCGCGCTGCCGGCGCCCTCTGCGGGGCGGCCACGTGGGCGCGCGCGCGGTGAGTGRGGAGCGGCGGCGGGCGCTGCCCGGGCCGGCGGGGCGGGCAGGGAGGGAGGGACGGACGGGGCAACGGGAGAGCCGCCAGCTGCCCGTGCCTTTGCTGCAGCCTGGCCAGAGGGCGTTCCCGGGAGCGCCGCCGGGGCTGCTAGGCGGCCGCCCCAGCTCTCCGCCTCCCGGGCGCGGGAGCTGTGGCGCGGCGGGAGGGAGGGAGCACGGCCGGGCAGGGCCGGGCAGCCGCCTCCTGAGGGTGTGCGCGGGGCGCGGTGCCTGCTCCTGCCGCGGGGGCCCGGACCCGGTTGATGGCTCTGGGGGCGGCGTGTGCCGTGTTGGTCTCTCGGCCCGGAGGCCCTTCCATGGAGCTCCCTCACAGGAACGAACCGGAACACGGGCGCCGCTCAAAACCGCGCGGCCGCTCACCCTGCCGGGGCTAGAGCTGGGCGCTGGGGTCCGGTCCCCTTGCTGGCCACCGGGATACGTGGGGCCGGGAGGTTGGTCGGGGTTTGGTATTCCGGGGAGGTTTCAGTCCGAGAGCCATCGGGTTTTCTTCCCGGGCCCCAAGAAGTGCCATTTCTTTCTCTATCGCTCCCGTCGTTAGCTTCTGGTGTCTCTGGTCACCTTTAGTTCGTCCCACACTATCCTGTATTTTCCCTGTCCTTACTTCACTTTCTCGTTTTCTCCACCCTCTCGCCGTCAGTCTTCTGCTTTCGCGTCTTTTTTCGCTTTTTTTTTCTATCTTTTTTTGTCTAAGCCAGTCTTCGAAACTCACCGAGCAAGCTGTACTATGACAAAGCACTAGTTAACGCATTTTCTCAAACTACAATGTGAAAAAAATAAAGCCTAATCCCAGCAGCAACTAAAGGTTTAAATGCTTGACCTGCCTCGTTTCGAGCACGTCATTAACTTTCTAGAACCTCTAACTTGGGTCAAGAGCGCTATTCAAACATCAGGAAAAAACCACGCTTGACAATTTAAGATGTAGCTACCACAATCATGGTTCTTTTCTGCCTAAGGCCTAGATCTAAGCCCAAGAGGAAGACTGTTTAGTGCTGGGTTGCTGCATTGGTGGTTCTGGCTCTTCTAATTCCATCCCCGCTGTACACAGCTCCCTCCAAGGCTACAGCCATTTCACAAGTATAGTCTTCCAGATCGAAATGATAACGGGTTTATGTTAAATTCTCTAACCTTGCTTCAGACCATCACTTACTAAATTTCTCTTCCTGCAGCCTAAATAAATGTCTTCTACGACTGCAGTGCCTAGACATCTTCAAGGTCTTGCTTGGACAGGTCTTCTTGTGAGGAATGTGAACATCCGTGACTTCTGTAGACAGATTTTATACTACATCACAAGCCCTTCACGAGTTGCCCTCCGTCCAAACTCCCCTTTTATTCAGCAAAGTCTCTTCGAAGCATATTTTCTTCTCCGCCACCACAATTTAATGGTGTCTCCAAGTCGAAACGCCTTATTAACATTCCTGGCAAAGTAAAGGTTTTTTTCACCATCTGGCTAAATCTACAATAACCGAAAGATAAAAATTTCTATTGTGTATATCTATCCCGAAATACTAAATTCTATTCCTCCGAATAAAAGTTTATTAACCCATCAAGCCAGTCTCAAACCACGCATTTTTTGGATGGAAAGTTTATCACCTTGCAGCTGCTTCTTTTTTTTTTGTTTAATAGGAAGAAATCCTATAGTTTCTTTCCCTAACCCAGATTAACTAATCCCTCTCAGGAGCAAGGAGACTCCCAAAAGCTCCCTTTTGCTAAAGACGGCTAAAGAGTTCTTCGCGATCTGGCCTCCCCTCCTCTACTGAGATTCCAGATCTAACCCCACCTCAATAAGCCTGTTTTGATCCTATTCTCTTTGCCGGATGGAGTCAGAAAGTGAGTGGCTATGTTGTAGAGGCTCTGAGGGCGTGGAAAGAATCTTATTCTTGAAATTGCCGAAAATAGTGTAATCACCTGACCGACAAAACCTATGTGTTAATTTGTGCTTTTTACTTCTCTGATATATCTACTAAGCTCTTTGTTATTAAATTTATTCTACCTTTTATTTTATCTTTTAACGGTGAAAGAAACGCTGTTTCTTTCGTTTCCCTTTAAAATGTTGTAATTTGGCAATTTTAAAAAAATAAAAAAACTGTAGATTGCAGGTACACTCAGCTGTCGATTGCCCTCTGTGTATGTAATACCAAATTAATATTTTTATATTCATCAAAATGGCAGTGCTCTACCTGTCCTTGACCTAAATTCCTCCATTGAATTTTGATGCTTTGCAGTGTCAGATAAGCCAAATCTACAGAATGTTCAAGCAGATGGCCAAGATCTATTCCTGTTTGAACGTCCTTTGACTCTAATCCCGTGCTGCTCTGTAATCTGTCGTCAAAAACGACCAGCTGAAAGTTGATTAGTATAAGACTTTCCTATGCCCCTTCAAAGAACACGATCATGAGGTGAAAAAAGGTGTTTGTCTTCATTGCTTTGTTTTTTATTCTTCTAGCATGTTATTCCCTTCAGGAATATTCAGTACCTTTCCCTTTTCGCTCTACCCCCATGCAAAGGAAGAGTCAAATTTCAACGCCCTTGCAATTTCTAAAGGCAGCGCTTAAGACATCCATAA
The DNA here is from genome assembly GCA_002167245.1 of Sporophila hypoxantha. NCBI lineage: Eukaryota > Metazoa > Chordata > Aves > Passeriformes > Thraupidae > Sporophila > Sporophila hypoxantha. The sequence continues at coordinate 9,343 of NDFG01004766.1, read as the reverse complement.
AAATTAATTGTGCCTATTCCCTTGAGAATAATCATAAGGTTACTCTCAAGAAACCCTTATTATTGTATTGCTATCTATGAAGAAACCTCATTGTTGCTTATTTTTTAGCTTGCGCTTACTTGCCTCTCCAAACAGGCATACCAAAGGAGTAAAGATGGCTTACCCGTCAACAAAGGTGTCCTTGCCCTAAACATTAAACTACAACCCACCAAAAACACATAATAATAAAATAAAAAACAAATAAGACTTTGTCCACAGCGTATAGAATCCGTGGCTTGTGTGGGCCTCTCTACAGCCACAGCCTGTAGAGCTCATAACACCCTTTCTTTTTCTGATGGCCACAACTATATCAAGGTGAACGTAATAGAAATCCAAAGTAAATAGATTAAATCCTCCAGGCTTAATGGTCGCGTTGCACTGCTTCCCCCGCAGATCAATTCCTAACGGTCATGCGTTTGACTGGTTACAGCACGTTCATTGCAGCCCTATTATATAGCCGAACTACCAGGAGCAGGCGACCCCTAACCCTCTCGTGTTGCTCTGAAAATCCAAAAAGATTCCCTCGAGTCAAATTAGGTTTAACCACTGGTGGAAGATGGTCTTTTTTTTTGACTCTAAAGTTTTGGCGGCTTCCTTTTGGTAATGAGTCATGTTTCGTTGCCATTATTGAATTTCGGAGTGATCCCTTGGTAACACGCTCCATTTTTATGCAGACTGGGTGTATTAAAACGGAAAAAATACAAAATTAGAAGCTTCTGTGGGCGACTTGCGCTATCTTTAATATAAGATTTATCTGGGCCCTAAATACCGCTGTCCAGTGTAGAAGGCTGAGAACTTTGTGCAGGTCAGGCACAAATACCTACCTTGCAGATACAGTTCTACTATTGCGTTATGTTCTTTCACCTGGACTGCATGAGTCTGCTCATGTTCGTGTTGCTGTGCCCTTGCACGCAGTGGATTGACCCTGCATTCCAAATCGTGTCTCATGTTTTTTCTTCTTTAAGTTGGGACCAGACATCACCTTGCAGATTCTTCTGCATTCATTGGAGAATTCAGCAAAATTTACCTGCAACTTGTAAAATTGCCAGACATCTTTTCCAGAAGGTATCCTGGTCGTCAAGTCCCATGCCTCTTTTCCTACCTCTGTGGATAAAGTATTCTCTGTGTAGCATTAAACCCACAGCTTATCCATTTCTTGTCAAAGAAACGTCAATTAACTAGGCACTAGGTTCTAAAAAAAAGGCCTTAGATTTCCAACTTTTTCCTGGCCCCGTTGCCTGACCTGCAGCGTAGGGTATGTCTTCTTTTGTTTATGAAGCTCCTTGAACTTAATTCAGCCCTTTCCCTCTTGTTCTTTAGAGCTTCACCGTCGGCTGCTTAGAAGCTTCTCAGCCTTCACAGATCTGCTTTCTCCATGCAGAACACCTATCATCAGAAACAATACAGACTACCGGTTTCACTTTCCATCGTGATATGCATGCCTGTCGGTGATCCTGAGATAAAAGGTTATTTTAATATAGATCTTATGTAAATAAGTGCCACGATACAAGATTACCCAATTCGTATGACAGTTGGATTGATATTGTGCAACTCACCCCTTTGACTCGGACTTACTGCTTAGCCTCAGCTAAAGTTTCGAACAAGACGAAGTTTGGCGTTTCCAAGTGTCGCCTTCTCGACTTCGTGAATTCCAGTTTAGTTGAGTTGAAGCACTGATCCATACCTTCGAGTCCCGCTGTTGGATCTGTCACTCCATGCAGTTAATGTCTTAGTGTCTAGGCTAGGGATGAATGAAGGAAATGGTCGCGGCAGGGAGGAAGAGCGGGTTGACTGGATGAGCAACATTCAAACCAGTAAGGCACATCCGATTGCACGCAAGCTTGCGAATGGACCTCAGGAGAATGCGATCACATCAAACAAATAAGTCCATTAAAAGAAAGAGACAGCAGGGTCAGGTCTGCATTGCCTGGTGGAGTGCCGGCTCTCTATGCCAGAGCTCCCCCCCCCCCGCTTCCCCGCCCCCCCCCGCCCTTCGCCCCCCACCCCGCCCCCCCCGGCCCTCCCCCTACCCCGGCACCCCGCGCACCCCCACCGCCTCCCGCCTAACCCCCCGCTGGAGATGCTTGGGACTACCAGCCCACCCAGCGACTCTCTGCAAAGTCTTGCGTCCCTTGTTCGGAGGCCCTTGCTAGAGCACTCACATCCTTCCGCCTATGCCATGGAAAATTTCTCCCCCTTCCGCGCCCAACCATACCGTTGTACGATCCTGTTTTGTCATGGACTACTTAAAAAGATAGATAGTTTACGATCCAGAGGGATTGACAGAACAAGCGATCCCTCTCGCCTGCCCGAGGACTGAATTCCAGCGATACAAGCTGAGTTCTGGGTCTCTAATCTCCACAACCCCAGTCTGTTGATCTCTAATAGAGTGCTGCCTGAGTGTTTAAGTTCACAGCTGTCACCTTAGATTAATTTTTTGTCCTCGTGAACCTAAACAACTCCGTGCATAGTGGTGAGAAGCCCTTGAAAAGAAAAACAAACTCATCAGTCTTTATATGTTAAGAGGATTTGCCCAAATAGATGGTCCTCTCCCGTATGTCAATGTATCCCATCTTAACAGAAATATCATTGCAGGCCTAAGTCTCTAACCAAGCAACACCTCTGAAATAGTTGGCCAAATACCTACCCTCCCTGGACAGCTTGATTTGTTCCTATCGTAACGACCTCTACATTACCATCACATACGACATACATTCCTCCTTTTGTTCTACAAGGAATGCTCAGGCGAGACCATGCCAAATCCTCAGGGCGCTCAGTGGAGCCCATACCCAAGGATTTCGACTTGGGACAATCTAGGCTGAATTCAACTATGGGATTGAATTCAGCAAGCTTTTGCCCTCTGAAGTGAGCCAAGACCCAGTTTTAAACATGCAGCAGAATGACTAGGGACTGCGAAAGAGCACCGAGGGTTTGGGCCTCTCCCACTTAACCTCAATTTCTGAGAACTGGGTAAGAGCAGTGCTGAGCTGTCTCCCAAAGTGGGCACCAGCCTAATGGAAAATCCCTCTCTCTGCTGTGTGTCCTTCTATCGCCATCTAGGCTTCGACACGTTGGCATCTTAATTTCTCCACTTCACAGTTTTCCATTTTCCAAGCTAGGATCAACTCAGCACTATTAACGTAACATGGGACTATCAGATCGACGCATCTTCAGTAGGATGTTAATACCCTCAAACCCATTCATAACCTAAGATAATCCCACTACCATTTGATACTTTATTGGATGGTTTGGAACACAGCATCCTTGGCATTTCTCACTGCTCACTGTGATTTATTACATTTGGGTTCTTATAGGTTCACTGCTCCTCTACTCATCCTAGAATTCCTGGATTTTGTGTTGGCACATTTCTGATTACAGGATCTTTCTTGCTTATGTATAGTACCACTATGACCATGCTCCTCAAGTTCCTTCACAAAAGTGCTGATCCCTGAATGCGAAAAGACTTACGGAGAATTTTAATTTCCTTCGAGCAATGGATGTTGCTTGGAAAGCTATACTCTGTTCTTCTCCATAAAGATTAATATTTCCTGCTAGCTCCAATTACCCCTTTCATATTGTACTTTCCCACCGCGCCCTCCTCATCCATGCATCAGTTTGATCGCACTCTTGTCTCTCCTCCTAAGTACTCTGTCCATCCGTCCCTTGCATCCCATTTCCTTAACAGTATAGTCGGAAAGCGAGCAGAGTAAAGATTGCGAGGTTCCTTTGCATCTGGCCTTCTCAAAGGCAAGCTTGCCCCAACTTCCCCATACTTTGTACACCTCTGTTAGTGCAACGAGCCATCCCCTTGATTACTCCACTGAACAAAAGACAACTCCCTCACATTATAGAGACCGTGTTATACGATTATTTGGACTGCCAGACACCACATGTAAAGGAATTCGAATCATTTTTTAAGATACTAGACAAAGGAAAATATCACGTAAATTCTACAGATTTCCCCCTTAGTTATTTAGGCTACAAAACTCGAACGTATGTGGTGTTGGCAGGTGACTCTTTTTTATTTACTGCAGAGTGTCTAGAGGTAAAAAATAGTTATGTACAGAAAAGGCTTATCCGTGTTACCCATCATAATCAATTCAGCACATAAACTGGACGGTATGTGATGTGACCCGACTTAGCAGCGCGCGAAAGAGAAGCCCTATATGTCCAACTTGCACATCTTCGGAAATAAGAGTGTCCTGGTGGTTTGCTGGCTGGCAGACTACCGTTTTACTGGAATCGCACACACCGCGATCCCTACCTTCACTGTTTGACTTCCCGGCTAGGTCATGTCCTGTCTCTCTCATTGTGCTCCTATCCTTACTTACATATATGGCATGAACGGCTGATACCAGTTTTAAACAAATGATTATAATATTGCCCTCAATAGGTCTCCTGTGTACAACAATAAGAGTCCTGTATACATTATGGGTGAGTTGCAATTTCAAGTTTTGTAGATAAACAGTATTTAAAGCAGGGACAACGGTCAGTTGGAATTCCGGTGCGGTGGGGCCTCTCTGGCGTCGTCTGAACTGCGACGTCGCCATCACTTATCTCCGTTCCAAATCATCTCGTTTGCCTATATAGCGACCGCCACTACTCGCTCCTTCCGCATTGAGCTATCAGCACAGTTGAGAACGTGAGTGGCCTTTCCACGTTTCTCTAAGCACCACTCGTGACTCGTTTACCAGGAATCTTTAACAGTTGCATATTGTTAGGAGTCATAATTAAAATATTCCGATAGTAAATTTATTGTTCTGCTCGCATCTCTTCGAGCTCGCGTCCATTACTTGTGACGCTCTTTCTTATGACCTGACTTTCTCATCCATACTGCTGATATGTTGTACTTGATGAATAGGCATACCACATAATCGCCACGCGTCCAAAAAATCTTCATCTATAGCATCGATAAAATTATTCCTTTGTTTGTATGTCACGCTCGTAAACTGGATCCCTATGATATTTAGTTACAGAGATATATATTTCGAGATGTTGATTTTCATATTCTTTTAATCAAATAAAGCGTGCTGTAACCCCACGGTTTACGTTAGTAGTAAGCATATCTCTCTTGAATTGTATCCAGACAGTCCAAATCATTGATGCTGGTTCTGTTCATAGGTATAATGTTGCTACTAGCGAGTGGTCTGCGCACGCGAGGTATTGAATCTTTGTCGCATAAGGTAGAGTACCCGGTGCGTATACCCACGCAGTGCTTCCAAGAATGTGTTCCGTACGAGGGTACTTGCGTGGCCGATTTTCCAGCATGAAACGCGTCACATTTTTCCCTCCGGAGGACTTTTCCTGGTCGATGTGGCTCGTCTTGTTCGTTGATTCGTCTGCTATGCTAGGCTGGATCCTGTTTGGAAGTGCTTCGTTCATTTAACTGTCTGTCCTTTTAACAATACAGGTGCTTTTACGTCAGAGGGAGAAAGAAGGCGTTTGTTACCACCGCTGCGAACAGGCCTTATCATGTACTACCCCGGAGTGTTATAATGATAGGGTGTGTAATCTTGCTGAATGGTTGAACCAACCAGCTAATGACGTGTGTTCGCAAAGAATAAATAGGGGTGTAAATTCGCAAATTAATAACTTTCATTTTGGACAGTGGTTAAACGCTGCCAATTTCCCGTGCAGTATCTGTTAGCTTAAATTTGAGCAAGTGTGGAATATGCATTTATTTTCCCTTGTTTCTAATTTGCTCATATTTTTAAGTAGATTCTCCTTTTCCCTGCAGTCCATGGACTCATCATGTAGTTGTCCTGGACGCTTGCTCCCCGCCTTTCGGGCATGAGGCTCACAAGGAATCTGCCTCTGGTCACCAATTTTTAACTTGACCTGCTTTATCATTCCTCCTGTCCGCCTCGCGGTACTCTATCCCCATATCATTCTTCACTTCTGTGCTAAGAATGTCCACAGTTTTATTCCCAGGCTGATCAGCTGCCTACTTTAACCCTCAGCTTTCTCTCAGCAACACCGTCTGACTCAACCCACGCGCCGTGTCAAGTGCTCATTTCATCTCTGTGGAGTAAATGGCATTGCGAGGACATGTAAGCCAAGAAGGTCAAAAGGGGCCAAAGTTGAATCTGTTGTCAGGTCAACATCCACGCTAGCTAGACATCAGCTCGAGGAATGTTCATATCCTCATATTATAGACGAAGAACCCACGAAATTTTGTGTTTGTGTTCTACACTTCCTCTGTCTTGCTCATCGCCTGCTCTGTTCGTATCCCTCCTTCTGCGCCTCCACTCTGACCTTGCTGTAATCAGACTTTTGATTGTTCCCCTTAGGTTGTCATTACTTATTGAAAAATAACCGTAAGTGAGCCACACAGTTCTAAAAACTCAGTGAGTTCGCTACAATCTTGGACCGAATCTTACCCCTCGTATAAATCGAAGCGTAAGACATAACTGCTCTCATGACACCTATATACAAGATATCTCTGCAATTTGAGGTCCATTTAACTGTAACTCCCTATCCAGAGCATCCCAAACACATCTTATCTCTTGTCCTAGAAAGCCTTATCATTTTATCGTAAGCAACACTCCAAGCCAAGAGGATTAATAGAGAATGAGTTTGGATTGGGCATTAACTGATTCAAATCCTAGTATTATATATATTTCGTGTAGTTCTCACTCTCTTTCCATACTCGCCACTTTCTCCCCTGGTCTTCCTACAAAATCGTTATAACCCACACCTCTCCTTCCTCTCCCTTAAACCTTTTGAGTCGTTCACTTGATGCTACCCAGGTAATGGGACCCATGCCCTGATCCAAGCAGTGCTTCGGTCGCGGCAGCTTACAAATATCGCTATGTGTCCAATCCCTCAGAGCTTCCCTCTTTGCGTACATTAGTGCTGTGCACAGACCAAGTAATGCTTGTGCCTAGACTAAACGAGCTATTTGTCACAAGCGAACAGGTCAAGGCAGTCCAATCTGATCTTTCTGAGACCCTGTCCATCAGCAGTGTCCAGAAAGCTTCCCACGAGCGACCCAGCCCCAGCAGCCGACCTGACCTTCTCCCTCTGCCCTCACACTCTGTATCATTTTACAGCGCCTGCCAGTGAAGGAAAGCACTCCACAGGCAACCATGTCACGACCACAGTCGCATCACTGGCCATTGATGCTTATCAACAGGCCACTGGGCAATGACCCATTACACTGCCAAACAGACCAGATTTGGCTCGAGGATGGGGAATGCCTTTCCAAATGCCTTTTTCACCTCAAATGCGAATGCTTTCTAATAAGGGATCTGCTCCCTGGGTTTTTTTGTTCATTCTATTTTTTCTCAATTATTGAAGGCCAAGCTACTCTGTGTCCAAATTCTTCCAACGAGACCCCAGGAACCCTGCGAGAGACCTCTGTCTGGACAAGTAGTTTCTTTTTGGACATGTGGTGTAAGGGTGTGAATCTGTAAGTATTTTATTGCATGAATTGTCAGTTCCATAGCTGGCTCTGTTCAACCCTGTCAAGAACACCCACCCATTCTGCATCATGTAGTAACACCAACAGAGTTGTTCGTTCAAGTCTCTTCCCTAGAGAAGTGTTCCCCCCATGTTACACCCCTTCTCTCTCAGAGAAGGAGTTGTTAAAACGGTTATGACATGGACAGCATATTAGCCTCCGTTTTCTCATGGTTTGGCAGTTCAACTGCACACCCAGGTGACAAAAGCGGCCAAAACCGTTTAGATGGTACTGAATGTTGTGGTGAACACTGGAATTCAGCACCAGTTGAGTATGGTGCTGTCTAAGATTTAGAACTACCGCCTCTAAGCACCTGACATCCCAGGCTGCGGAGTTTAATGCATAAGAAATTATTTAGGTTCTTAACATGAAAACTTTAATCAATTTTGTATCCTCGATTCTGTTCAATTATGACGCCCTTATTGTGTGTTTTTTGGTGTCTCTGAACTTCTGGTTTAAATGATTATTCTTAAATATTAAAATGCCAATAAGGCTAGTTCTTTATTCCCAATTCTGTAGTTTTGGTTCGTTTTCTATTTTACTTAGCTGGGTGATGCAACAAAGTGGTCTAGTGGTGTATCTTAAAAGTACTCGTTATGCCGTTCAGAACGTCTTTCCATTACGTGATATTACGACTTGATGGGCAATACAATTTTTGATCAATGGAATCCAGTCTGATACTATCTCTTTGCTGTATTCCCATTTTTATTCTCTTGTAGTCGGAAGTTTGCCGACGCTCTAGGTATGGATTTACAACCACTCTTACTAGTATGGAAGCTGCAGAACAGAAGTGTAGAAAACAGTTTGCAGCAATTTACTCTACAAGCTAAAGTATCCAAATATCGTGTCATTGTCGCTCATCACTGGTTACTCAGTTTTCGATTTCGATGTTTTACTGTACAGAAGAAACGTCGTTTCCCTAATGTAGTCATCATGCAACGAGTCTCCACTTTGTAGTGACAATCAACAATGAAGTACTCTTTCATCGTACTACGTCGCAAGCTAAGGCAAATCTAAATTTTTAAATACTTCTTTTCAAGACATATCAGTAGTAAAGCGCACGATGGAAATAGTATGGTCAGACCAAATTGAATGCGCTCATATGCGTGCGGGTCCCTTGATTGGAAGTTTGTGTTACCACTGAACTCAACTCAAGGACTTTACAGAAAGAAGCTTTTTCAGTAGATAAGGATCTTCATTCTCCCATTGTGTTACAGCACAAACACTCGTTATGCTTACATCAGTAGCATGACTGTGTTTTTCAATAAAGTATTTGTGATTGAATTGATGAAGAATTTTTTGCTGCGCCAGTACAGTGCTATGTATTTTGTCAAAAGATGGCTTTTGATTCAGCTAGGGAGCGTTTGGTTGGTTTCACCATGTCTCTAATCTTGCATAAAACATAGAAGGCAAACTCATTTTCTAGTAAAATAGCCTCATTCCGTGGACAAAGGCGTTGCTAAAGAAGGGCGTGATTAAATATTTTTGTCAGGTAATAACCTTTCGAGAAAGTTCAATAAATTCCAATTGTGGCCCTGAACTTAAAAAGTGGGGTATTTGCCCACACAGAACCCCGTGAGGAAATGATAAGCCTGCCACCCGTTCAATTCTGGTTTTAAATTCCCCATGTGAACTTGGTCTATTCTTTTCTGCAATCAACGGAAAGGACTTTCAAATGGGATTCACTATGTTTTGCTAATAGAGTTTAACAGATAGAAGAGATCTGATCCACATCGCCTAATAGTGTCTTTTCATATTCATGCCTACTGCGTTAGACTTCAACACATTGACCCACAAGTATCTTCAAACCTTTCTCCTATGCAAATCTTTCTACCCTTAGAA